>CM074720.1:54473082-54645582 GCA_037306005.1 Rhinophrynus dorsalis
CGCTTATTGCTCGACCAGTAGGAGCCACTCTGTGTAATCAGTCTTCGAGAAGGAGAAACCTGGAATGATGACTGAGGACGACCCGGTGTCCTTCCACCTTCCGTTATACCACAAACACAATGTACAGTACAGCCAGGTTGAAGTGAATACACACATATAGTTGGATGTTAACTGAACAGTGGCAACTGCCCTATGGTATAAAATTCATGTGGAATAATTTTGGTGCAAATTAGTGGGTAAATAAAATGTCCCATTGATTTAAATGGGGCTGTTGATCCCTTGATGGCTAGAGAGGGCAACACATTGCTTTGAAATGTTTTTGGAATCCTCTATAGCACTTAATGGATGTAAAGGTTATTTTTATTTATTTATTTTTTTCAAAAAAGCTTTATTGAAAGTTTATAAGATACAGAACATGTACAAGAAAATGCTGTGGAAGGCAAAATAAACATGTTAAAGGGATAGTAATGTTTCATAATAAAAGCAGCTCTAATTAATCATCATAGTAGTTGGACTTTGGAGAGTGTTATTTCAATTCTGTCAGAGTTGTAGTTCAAGAGTAATTCAATGACAAAGTGTCCCCCTCCCGCCCCTTTTACTGATGTAACACTGCTCAGCCAGAGCAGAAGGGAGGTGCCCAGGTAGACTGCAGAGAGGGACAATCTTCAATTAAGATAAGGGAAAAAACTGAAAAGCTTGACAAGGGGGGCAGGGATTTAATTGTTTTCGATGTAAGAAGATTGTCCCCTTCTGTTATCTGTCTGGTCTTACAACCAGATTCACATATGAGAAGAGATGGCTTACACTAGGTAAAAGGGGTGGGAGGGGAAACTTTGCTTGTGAATATCTCTTAAACCATAAAGGTTTGAGAGATAAGACTTATATCATTCTTCATTTTTTTTAATGCCTACAAAATAAAATAAAGTTTAAAATGAAGTATTACTATCCCTTTAACAATTATAAAGTCATAACATTTGACCGTTTAATGAACAGGATTATTACACACAAAAAGTAGCATAACAATGCTTTGTGGGTATTAGAGCGAAACTCTCCCATATTCCAAGCGCTTGGACTAATAAAGGTTCTTTTTAAATCAAAGTGAATTTGGGGAATTTTTGTCACCTACAATGTTTGTCTGCAACGTTAGTTATTTATAAAAGAAAAGTGGAGCAATTCTGGGGCAAACCAGCTGCATCACGGGGGACAGTTTCTTAACCGTTTGAATGCTAAAGTTGTCTCCAACACATTGCTTTGCAGTGCACTGGTGACCTTTAGTATTCATGTGGTTAAAAACTTCATTTAAAGCGGAACTACCACCATAGGTAAAGCCACCCTGTAATAATTAGGCAGGTGGTGACTAGCTTAATAATAGTTATATTACCTCTCAGCACTACACCATTCTACAAAAATCCTTAATCTTCCAAGACTGACGGTCAGGTTAGTGCAGTCTGCTCCGTCAGTCCCTTCCAGTGCCTTTCGGCCTGGTGCAATGCTTTTTTTAATGGAGACCGGGACTGACAGCACAGGCAAGATGTCTGCACTGATGCCTGGCTTCCAGTCTCGGAAGATTAAGGATTTTCTGTAGAATCGTGTCGTTCTAAGAGGTAATATAACTATTATTAAGCTATTCGCCACCTGCCTAATTATTGCAGGGTGACTTTACCTATGGTGGTAGTTCCGCTTTAAATCAACATACATGTCACCTATGGTGCCTGACTGAGAAAAAACAATGCAGCATCATCTGCCCCTTACTCCCAAATGAAACTCATCCGCACTCTTGCCACTGTAAGACTGCACTCCTGAAACAAGTTGCCATTACCATCACCTTGCTGGACTGAATCTGCTGCAAAAAGCTGGAGGGACTAAAAGCAAAGGAGAGAGATGAAACAAATTGCCTGAAGCACTATCACGTAGATGGTTAGAAGACACCCTAGTTCTCTCCTTCAGGAGGCTTGAGACAACTGGGGCCCCCTGTCAGCCCCCATAACTAGCGATGTATACAGGATTACCAATGGCCATCCCAATCATCAAAGGAACAACGGAAACCAACCAAAAAAAGGTCAGACTGCTTCTGGTCAGATAAAAATAAGACACAGGATATGCAGAACCTTAGAGGAGTTGGGTATAGAAAAAGCACCACTGCCAAGGCAGACGACAAGGGTCCATACATCTTCATGCTTCTCTGACTAGTGTAGTGTATGCAGAAGTAACTGAAGCATACAGAAGCATACACCAAGACAACAATCAGATATTTCCTCCACTGTCTGACAGCTCCATCCCTGTAGAGCAGCGAAGTTCATATAAAAAAGGAGAATATGAGACAGAATCAGAGAAGATAATTCAAAGATGAGTACCAAACCCAACTGTTCCAGGGAGGACCTGCAAGCCTGAGTCTGAAGGCACAGAAGCTGCCCTAAAAGAGTCTCAAACCAGAGGTCTTTCAGATAGGTAAGGATGAACCATAGAAGATTAGACAGCTGAGGAAACAAGGACATAAGAATCAACCCTCAGAGAAGTTGCCATACCATGAGGAAAGGCAACAAAAATAGAAAAGAATGGTCCGAAAAAAACAAATAAAAGCAGCACAGAAAGAACTGTACATATAGGGACCGACTAATATGAGTCCCGTGCATCTAGCAAACTCAACAGTCCCCTGGACAAACACCAAGATAGGGTGCAAAGACCCCAACCAGAAGTGTCACATGAACAAAACAAGAGACTTGGTTCCCAGAAAGATGTCAGTACTTGCCATCTTGGCCACTAAGACAAAAGGATAAGAAAATACCCCAAATCCTTCCACGAAAGGGAACAGGCACTGAACCCTGCATGTGCTTCAAGGGGAAAAAACTGCTTAGGGGAATAGATGGCCCTGGGCCAAATTACAAGGGACTACAGACAGACTGAAAAAACATGAAGGAAAAGGCATGTAGAACAGGCAATGGCCTTCAAAGAGCACTCAGAACACCCGCTGGTTTACCACAAAGAGGATCTGCATATGCAGAAAAGAACTCAAATACCTCCTGATTGTCCAAGGCAAGCCAAACCCCTGGCAGACATGCAGAGGTAGACTTGTCAGATGACGGCCCCAGACTCACCTGTTGCCTACCCAGGCCTGTGTGAGTGTCCAGGAAGGGCGTTCCTAGGCTAAGGAAGACATCCAAGGCAAAAACCCACACCTGTGGGGGTAACAGGAATCACGTGCCATCGTAAAATGAAGAGAAGGTCTTGGGTGAAACACACCTAAAGGCTGGGCAACACAGACTTAAATCCACACATGGAAGAAAGACCAGAGATTAACAAACAAAGTAGAATAACCTACCTCCCATGTCTCAAAACGTTATAGTTTGCTTGTTCGTTACATTTAAAGTTACCCCCTCCCTCCTCTTTCCCAGACGTCAGGCTCTATGGGACAGAAGCGGATCCTGGTCATTTGACCAGCAAGCGGCTCTTCAGCAGAGCCGAACTAGCGCTATTTAGAATTAAAAACTTAATTGGAATGCACACTTTGTAGACTGTTCCAATGAAGTATTTCATTCTAAATAACACTATCTCAGTTCTGCTGAAGAACCAACTGCTGGTCACATGACCAGGATCCGCTTCTGTCCCATAGAGCGCTGACGTCAGAGAAAGAAAGGAATTAAATGCTACGAACAAGCAAACTATAACGTTTTGAGACATGGGAGGTAGGTTATTCTACTTTGGTTGTTAATATCTGCAATTTAAGAACATTTTAAACATAAGTATTACTATCCCTTGAATAAGTACAGTATTATTGAGAAATCCATCTTGTTCAGAGACTGACAGGCAGGCATCAGCGCAGACATCTTGCCTCTTTGGAATTTGTGCGACTGCGCTGTCCATCCTGGTCTTCTCCAGGATTGGTGAGGGAGAGTTGCATTGTACCTCAAGGCACAGGAAGTGACTGACAGCACAGGTGCACAGATGCAGCTACAGAAAGAAGTCTGGCCATCACTCTCTGAACAAGATGGATTTTCAATAATGCTAGACTTAATCAGGATCATACAAGTGTCAATATACAAATAATTATTTGGGGGGCACTTTAATTGGAGTAATAGTTCCGCTTTAAGCAAACTGTGTCTATATCGGATAGTCTATACATTCGTTAAAAATGTAAGTTTAGGATTACATTTTTAGCGCTCTAACATAAAATAACTACATTTTACAGATGCTAACTGGAAGTACTCATTATTTAAAATTACATAACCCAATACATTTTTTTGGTGTTAGAGCATTCATTTAAAGGAGCAGTAAACTTTTATTATGAAAAACAAATATTACAGGGTATTTCCTGTTATTTAACTCATTGAATACAGATGTCTCCAATGCAGTGCTGGGGTATGCTTTATTCAGAATTGATTCCAAGTAAACTTGGGGGGGGTTAGTTGTTTGTTTTAACCCTTTGAATGCCAGTGGGGTGTCATTGCACACCCCTCTGGCACTCAAAACGTTACATCAAAATTATTAACAACAGTACAAACTGGTGTCCATAATGTATTGTATTTATAAGATGATTTTAGTCTTGCCTGTTAAATCCTTTTCTCTTAGTCCATACAGGTTACTGGTAACTGTGGGTAGGCAATCCGCTCCTTTAACTAGGCAGGAACAATTCTAGAAGTGAATGCAGGGGGTGGAGCCTACCTTCCCTCCTTGGCTGCAACTAGCCAGTCAGCTCCAATAAGTTTTGAGACACTAACTATTGACTAGATAGTAGAAGGGAAAGAAGACTCCTGTGAGCATGACCCCGAAGGACCCCCACGGTCTGCCACAGGAGAGCCAAGCATGGTCCCTTGACAGGGTGGGAGACCAGTAACCTGTATGGACTAAGAGAAAAGGATTTAACAGGTAAGACTAAAATCCTCTTTTCTCTGTCGTACAATACAGGTTACTGGTAACTCTGGGATGTCCAACCATTGAGTTTCCCAGAGGCGGGAAGTAAGGCAAGGACCAGGCGCAAGGTCCCCAAAGTCACCAGAGCAGATATGAACCATCAGATCAGAGATAGCCCAGCAAAACTAATGAAGTGTCAAAGGACACTGAACAGGGGTAACAACACCCCAGGAACTGTTAACCAGCACACTAAACTAGAGCCAACAGGGCTCAAAATTGAAGGAAGAACCAAAGAACTGAAGAAGATCCTAGAGAGGCAAGACTGCCTCCAGGACCTTCCTCCCAAAACTGGCGTCAGCCGACGCCAGCACAACACCACGGTAGTGCTTCGAAAAGGTGTGCACAGACGACCAAGTGGCAGCCCTGCACAACTGATCAGCAGAGGCCTGATTCTTGTAAGCCCATGAAGCCCCAATAGATCTAGTAGAATGAGCAGTGACCCGAAAGGGAACAGGCTTCTTCCTTAGCTCGTAAGCCTTACAAATAGTGGACTTAATCCAAGACGCAATAGTCACTTTGGATGCAGGTCTCCCTGTCCTGGGGCCCTCAGAAATGACGAACAGCACGTCAGACTGTCTAATAGACTCAGTGCCATGTACATAAAACTTGAGACAACGCACCACATCTAACAAGTGGAGATCCCTCTCCTTGTCAGTGGTAGGGTCAGGGCAGAAAGAAGGCACTAAAATCTCCTGATTAATGTGGAACTCAGAGACCACCTTTGGGAGAAACTCCTGCTAAGTGTGAACCACCGCCTTGTCTTTGTGAAACACCAAGAAAGGGTGGTCTACAAGACAGAGCAGGTAACACCGCAACATGGCGAACAGACACGATCTCCAGGAGAAAGACCATTTTCCACGTCAGGAATAGTAGGAATAGAGGAATAGTAGCCAAGCCCTCAAAAACCAAGTTAAGATCCCACTGAGTGGGATTCTTAAAAGCAGGACGAGTATGAGCCTGAAAGAAAACCTTGACATCAGGAAGAATAGCAATGTGCGTCTGAAAGAAAACAGAGAGAGCAGAAGTCTGAACCTTAAGGGAACTCAAACTGAGGCCCTTAGCCACACCATCTTGCAAGAAAGCCAGGACCGTAGGCAGATTAAAAATCCCGAGAAAGGTCCCTATCAGCAGACCAAGATAGAAAGGTGGACCAGACACGATGGTAGGCCTTAGAAGAAACAGGTTTGCGGGCACTAAGCATAGTAGCCACCACACCAGAAGCAAAACCTTTCTTCAGTATTAAGGATTCAATTTCCAAGCCGTCAAAGCTAGACGATGGACATCCTCCTTCCACAGGTAACCCTGTAGAAGAAGATCCGGACAGCAAGGGAGCCAGAATGGCTCCACCACTGACAGATCCAGAAGCTCCGGAAACCAAGCATGTCGAGGCCAGTACGGAGCAATCAGAATGACTGGACAGCTCTCCAGCCTCAATTTCCGCAACACCCTGTGCAACATGGGAAGGGGAAGAAAGATGTAAGCCAGAGGAAATAACCAAGGAATGGACATGGCATCCACCGCTAGAGCTAGAGGATCCCTCCAGCAAGAGCAGAAACACGGAACCTTCCAGTTGTGTCTTGTCACCATCAGGTCGACTCAAGGAAGACCCTACTTCTGAACAATGAGGGTGAACACCTCTGGGTGCAGTTCCCACTCTCCACTGTCCATGGTGTGTCGACTGAGGAAGTCTGCAATGACGTTGTCTATGCCAGGAATGTGCACTGAGGATATGGCAGGAACATCTTCTGCCCAGGACAAAATAGCCTTGACCTCTAACCAAGCGGCGAGAAGGTCCGGCTGACCCTTGCACACCTGGATCACAAACCTCTGGAGTTCCCTGGTGTGAGCCATTGCAAATGGGACCGCTTCTATGGTGGAGATGAATTTCCCCACTAGAGAGGACAGCTTGTTGGCTGGAACTGGATCGTTAGCCAGAACAGCAGAAACCTGTGGACGATCTGGTGAGCCACCTCATCTGTGAGAAACACCATTCTCTGCTGAGTGTCGAAGAGAAGGCCCAGGAAAACAAGACACTGGGATGGGACAAGATATGACTTGTCCATGTGGATGATCCACCCGTGATGGGTGAGAGCATGAATGCAGTCCTGAACCTGCTGATGAAGAAGTTCTGCAGAGGGGGCTTTCAGAAGCAGGTCGTCCATGTATGGAGTAACTTTGATGCCGTCCCGAAGGAGGATGGATACTTAGGCTCCCAGGACACGGTTGAAGACTTGAGGAGCTGAAGTCAGACCAAAGGGAAGAGCTAAAAACTGAATGTGCCCTTGGTCGCAGGCAAATCTGAGATACTGCCGACTCTCTGGATGAATGGTGATGTGTACATACACTTCCTGAAGATCCAGAGAGGCAAGGACACAGCAGCAATCACCGTCCTTAGGGACTCCTGGTGATAAGGAATTGAGATCCTTCAAATCCAAAATGGGATGACAGCTGCCATCCTTCCTGGAGACCACAAAGAGGTCTGAGTAAAAACCCATACCTCTGTCCCGAACTGGAACAGGTTCCAGAACATCCTTGTCCAGAAGGGCCTGGAAAGCACCACTGAACAGACGGCGTTTCTCTACACCCTGAGGCGTAGGAGAGGGATAAAAAAAACAAAAAGTAGGAAGAGAGGCGAAAGGGATCCTGTACCCTTCCGCCACCACCTGTAAAACCCACAGGTCCGCCACTGAATCCTGCCAGACGCTGTGGTAGTGATGCAGACGGCCACCCACAGCCAAGTGGGGACCTGAGTTCGGTGTGTCATGCCGAAGAAGGCCTGGAAGCGACCTTGGGCTTCCATTGTTGTTTGGGCTTGGAGAAGGAACGCAGAGCTGAGGGAATCACCTGGTTCGCCGGACGTGTCTCAGTCTGGAAGGAATGAAAAAGCCAATTACGCTTGAGAGGCGTCTTCCTCCTTGGGACCATAGGCAGAAGGGTACTCTTGCCCCCTGTGGCCTCACTAATCAGATCTTTAAGATCTAGCCCAAACAAAAAGGTGTCTTGAAAAGGCAATGAGAGCAAAGCTTTCTTGGAAGTAGTGTCAGCAGGCCAGATCTTGAACCAAAGAGCTCATCTGGCAACCACAGACATGGTGGAAACCCTTGCCACCAAACGGATGGCATCAAATAAGACAGCAGAAACATAATGCTGGGCCTCAGAGATGTTGGCAAGAAGCCGCAACATATCCGAAGTAGGAGCACCCTGACAACCAGGGAGAGCTGTTCAGTCCAGACCACAATGGCCTGGTTCACCCATGCCGCGGTGAATGCTGGACGCATGGCAGTACCAGCAGTGGCAAAAATGGACTTGAGGGAGACCTCAAGTTTCTTGTCTGTCTAGTCTTTCAGAGTGGATGCATCAGCAACTGGCATGGCAATGGACTTAGCCTGGAGACACGAGCATACCACAGAAACTTGCTCCAAAACAACCAACAGACATACAGATAAACCTAATGAGTGCAGGAGTGTGCAATAGGAACTCCAAAGGAAAACCACTGTGCGGAGGGGCACTGTGGGACATGTGGACCTGAAGCACTCAAAGGGTTTCTCACCTTTCCTGCAGATCTTCTGTCTTCAGATCACCATGTATTAAGAAGAAGCATCAGTGGGCAACTCCTGAGGAAAGAACTTGAACCCAAAATTTCCCCCCCAGGGCTTAAGGTCCACAAAAAGCACCTGGATACTGAGCTAGCCACATCTAAGGGCATTGTCAGTCATGGTAATCCGCCTAATATGGTACAAGTAGAGTTTGCAGCGCTCCAAAAGGAATGTATATAAAAAGAAAGACAAAATAAACCGTGTCTAAGTGTAGTATTTAACTTCACCAATAAATATATTAGAGCTCTAATAAAAAGTGACAGATGACAGAAGTCAACACGAATATAAGGGCACGAATATAAAATAATTTATTAAAAGTAAAAGTGTGAAATATAAAATACTCTGTGGTCAAAACCCCCAAAGTTACCATATGGTATCAATGTGTCTATTAAAACAATCAAAGTAACATCTTCCGATTAGTTACTGAATAGTAGCAGTGGATAGGCTGATAAAACAATCAAAGTAACATCTTCTGACTAGTTACTGTGTTAGTAGCAATGAAAAGGCTGAGATAAGCGGTAAAAGTGATAGCAGGGGATGCCTGATCCCAATAGGCAAGAACAGTTCTATGTAGTAAGGTATGTGTTTGCCCAATAACGCATTCACCCAGTACGAGCTATCCCTTATGGTAATGCGCTTACTTGTAGCCTTCTTGTTTTTTGTGCGATATAGTAATAATCAAAGGAGTCTCTCCGCCGGATGCCTCTGAATGTCCGGAGCTGTCAGTTACTCGGCGTGCAGTCCGATTCCTCTGGCTCTCTCTCGCGGGTTCCAACTCCACGTCTCCATATCTCCAACGCGTTTCGGGACTGGATAGCGTCCCTTCCTCAGGGAAAATAACGATTGGTTGTCAAAGAGGGCTTTCCACTTCCAGTCGCCCTCTTTAACTCCTCTGCAATGTCACTCACAAGTTGTGGGTTGGGCAATGGGACCCGTTTTTGATCCGCTTGACGTTCAAGGGCTATAGATTCAAATCCTTTCCCACTTGAAATCACATCAATTAAAAGTGTATACATTGCATGTTTACAATACAAATTTATATATCACATATTATACTAGTTAGTAAAGCAAAAAAATGAACAAAATTCACTCATACAGTCAAATAAATGATCTCATGTTATATTAAAACACAGTCCTGGGGGTTGTGTCAGTCTCCCATCATTGGAGACCACCACGATCCCTCGGGATTCACAGAATCAATATTCCTAAAATCATGTACTGTAGCATATAAAAAAAATGAATATAAGCCAATATTCCCAGGTATTCTCTCTTCTTGTAATCGGTGTTGGGACCGTTTAGTGTCTTTTTAGTTCTTGTCTTATAGTATGTCTATATTATACATATTGGGGGAGAAAAAAAAATATGTAATTAGTATTAATTGAAACAATCATTATCCTATTCATTTGTTGGTATCTCTAATATAGAGTGATAACTATCCCTATAGAAATTCCACTTCCTAGTGTAGATATTACGTTCTTAGTGGATGAGGGGGGATTAAAAGATAAGTGGGCTAGAGGTGTCTTTAAGATGAAAAAATAAATAAATCCAATTCTTTGACTATGTGCATTATTTTGATCTTGGGGGTCCTGGGTTTATTACTTAGAGGGATCTACTATTTCTTCCTCTTTTAATTTAATTTTAATAAAAGGATCTCTTAAATTGAAAAACAATGTGTAGTTAACCCTATAGTGGGTGCTTAATGAACTCCAGGGTGGATATATTTTGGATAGATGGTATCCACTTAAATATAATATATCTGTTCTTTGTGTTTTTCAACCCGTATTTATTCCCAAAAAAAGATCTGTTCTCCTTGTTCAATGTCTGAAGTGGTTACTACTTATATTTTTTTAAGTGTTTTGGTACACCTGATTTCGAGATTGTATTATATATTCTATTAAGGAATACTTCTAAAAACACCACAAATCTATTTCATCGTTTAGTCCTATTGGTTTCATAGATTGTAGCTTGAAGATCCAGAAAGTTTCTCTTTGGGCTAAGCGTATGAAGTGCTCTCCTCCTCTTGGGTGTATAGGAATATGGTCTATAATTTGATATTTTGTAAATCATCCTTATGGTGTTTCCTGTAGTGATTAGATATACAATGTGTGGTGGATTGTTTGAGAATGTTGTTCCTATGTTCTCTAAATCTTTCTTTAGCCGGTCTTGTGGTTCTTCCCACATATTGACGTTCACAGGGACATTCCAAAAGATAGATTACATAACTAGTATTACAGTTGGCGAAATGTTTTATCCTGAATTTTTCTTTAGTGTGAGAAGATTGGAAATAGGAATCTACTGTATTTAAATGTTTGCACGTAATACATTTCATGTGACCACATATATAGTTACCCTTAACTTTAGTGGTTTTTCCTGTAGTGTTGAGGTTGACTTTACTTGGTTTTCTTAACGTACTTGGAGCCAATTTCATCTTTAGATCTTCTGATTTTTTGAAAACTATCTTAGGCTTGTCTGGTATGATTTTTCTAAGGTATTTATCTCCTTTTAATATATTCCAATTTTTTTTATTATCCGGCTTATCTTTTCTGCTCCTCCCGTGTATTTGGTGATAAAGGGAATCTTAGGTGCCTTCTCACTTTCTTTATTCTGTCTTTCATTTTCTTTTGATAACAATACTCTTCTATCCATTTTATTCACCTTCTGAAATGCCCCTTCTATAATCGTAGTTTGATATCCTTTTTCTTTAAATTTTTTTCTTTAGATCTTCTGCTTGTTGTTCGAAAATTTCTTGCTTGCTACAGTTTAATTTAATTCGTTGAAATTGCCCCAGTGGAACTTTATTCAACCAGAGTTTCCTATGATTGCTCGAGGCCTGGATATAGCTGTTTGCGTCCACCTTCTTGTAGTGGGTTTTTGTTTCTATGGTGTTACTTTCTCCAATGTAAATCTCTAGATCTAGGAATACTATTTGGCTGGGGCTATATGTAGATGTAAAAGTCAAGCCCATAGAATTGTCATTGATCTTATCAAGAAAGATTTTGAGGGATTCTTCTGTTCCTTTCCATATAATTAAAATATCGTCTATGAATCTTGAGTAAAGTTCCAACTGATCTTCATATGTGGTCCAGATGTACAGTTCTTCCCATTTTCCCATAAAAAGATTTGCATAGCTTGGTGCGAAGCGTGTTCCCATCGCTATCCCGCACTTTTGTATATAGTGTTCTTCTTCGAACATAAAGTGGTTGCGCCGCAGGATAAATTCTATTCCTCTTAATATAAACTCTATTTGTTCTTGTGCCATATTTTGGGTTTCTTCCAAAAAATGAGCTGTAACTCATAGTGGTATTCCATATCTAACAGAAAAATAAATAATTAGCTAAAACTATAGCAGAACTGGTCTCTTGCCTGTGACTTCACCAAGGAACAAATCTTGCTGGAGCTGATTAGCTAACTGCAGCCAAGGAGGGAAGGTAGGCTCCACCCCCTGCATTCACTTCTAGAAGTATTCCTGCCTTAAAGGGGCGGATCGCCTACCCAAAGTTACCAGTAAAATGTATTGGACGACCGAGAAAATTCCTTTAACCCCTTGGGTGCTAGAGATGTCTCCAACTCATTGAGAAGCAAAGCTTGGCAACATCACTAGCATCCATAGGGTTAAGAGCACCCATTCATATAAGAATCACTTCTATGTGGAGATTAGTTTCCTGTTCAATTACATTAATTTAACAGTAGCCAATCAAAAGTGATTATTGTGGTGAGAAGATAGCAATCACCCAATCAAAAACAGTTCACTCTGACTCTGAGATAGCACAGTAAATCAGTGGTCCCATAAACTGGATTTATGGATTTTGAGATTTATTTTACTCATCTGTGACTGTCTCTCTAATTATAGGGGCAGTAATGATTAGGTATGAAAAGCATATATGGTACAGCTTTTCCTTCATAACCCCATAACGCCCGAGGACTTACATGTACGTCCTCCATTTCCGGGTCCCCGCCTGGCTGCACACCATTCGGGGACTCCGGAATTGTTTAAAAACAAAAAAAAAAAAAAAAACCACCGTGGGCGTTAAGTGCTGAGGGGTTAATAAAACGAGGGCACTGCCACTACTAGAGATGTCACGTTCAAAATTTATTATAGATGAGAGTACCGTGTTAGCTGCAGAAATAAGGAGGCAAAAACATGCCTGAGGAAGAGATCTAAGAAGTCTTGAAAGCTTGCATTCTAAATTTGTTTATTTAGCCAATAAAGGTATCATCTTTACTAAATTTTTGCCTTCAAAGTTTATTATGACTTACACTTTTGTTATTTAATTCAATTGCAACTTTCTTTTGTGGTCACTAGGTGGAGCTGTTACTATCACCATGCAAGGAGAGCTTTATTAGACTTAAGTTTTCAGCAGAGAGCAGGGTCCTCTGGCACTCAAATGATTAGCTTATTCACTACAGAGCAGCACTATCAATTTGTTTGAGTGTTGTATAGTTAAGAACAGTGGGGGAGATTTATAAGTATTCTTGTTCGTTTTTGTGAACAGATCCTTAAAATGTCTTTATTCCATATTATGAGTGTTGATATTTATAAAGTATTCTAGGTACATTATAAATGTGGTGACAGTAAAGAATAAGAACATGTCTGATATGACCTTAAATATTTGGTGAAAATTCTGTCTCTACATTTCACAAATAGTGACATTTCATTAAAAATAAGTCTCACCACTTTTTACACATTTCCTTACTCCATTTTTTAAAAAAAAAAAAAAAGGACAACACTGTGTTATGTCCTCCTAAACTGTCCGTAATACTTTTATAACTACCAGAGACGATCTTACAGCAATTTTAACACTTCTTTTCAATTAAAGGGATAGTAATACTTTGTTTTAACTTTATTTTATTTTGTAGGCATTAAAAAAACATGAAGAATGATATAAATCTTATCTCTCAAACCTTTATGGTTTAAGAGATATTCACAAGCAAAGTTTCCCCCTCCCGCCCCTTTTTCCTAGTGTAAGCCATCTCTTCTCAGATGTGAGTCTGGTTGTATGACAGGACAGATAACAGAAGGGGACAATTTTCTTTGTATGAAAACAATGAAAGCCCTGCCCCCCTTGACAAGTTTTTCAGCTTTTTCCCTTATCTTAATTGAAGATTGTCCCTCTCTGCAGTCTACCTGGGCACCTCCCTTCTGATGTGGCTGAACGGGGGGGGATACTTTGCTTGTGAATATCTCTTAAACCATAAATGTTTGAGAGATAAGACTTATATCGTTCTTCATGTTTTTTTAATGCCTACAAAATAAAATAAAGATAAAACGAAGTATTACTATCCCTTTAACTCCACTTTTATAAGTCCTCCCCCAGTGTTCCTCAGTTAATCCTCATGGAATACAAACAGTGCATGTTTTCAGGTAATTTCAGCTTTATCAAAAGTGAGTAATTACTGGCTCAGTCATTGTGACTAATCCACATGTGCTTAATTAGTGATATCTTGAATATGACCTGTTGGTGTGCAGTAAGGACCTGAGCTGAGAAACACTGGTCAAGAGGTTTCACAAGAGGAACAAGAGGATCTGGGGGAGATACAACAAGGCGTGATAAAGAGGCATGGGTGTCCGGAGGGGGGCCCCACAATTACCCCCTCCATATAAACAAAGGGGCTGGATGGGAAGGCCTGGGGGTCATATTATGGTCCCCCTCACCCCCAATTCCTGCTTTGTTCAACGGAGCCAATGCACTAAGATTTCTTCCAATTTTAATATCTTAGTTCATCGTCTCTATAGAATAACAGAAGAACTAGAGAAGTGATATCACTGTAGAGTATCACCTTTTTATCATGCCTTACTGCGTAACTGTGAGAGGTCAGGATATCCCTGCTTGATCACAGGTGGATTATCAATCAGGGGTAACCTTATAACCAAACTTACTGGGGTGTGCCAAGGACTGGTGCTGACTTTTTTTTAGCATTCAAGGTGTAAGAAAGCTCAATGTATAACAATGGCACATTCGTATCACCTTGCTCCTCCTGTTCTGCCATCTGCTAGCAGAATTGGGTCTTAAGAATGAGCACAGACAATGATCCCATTCCTCTCATCTCTGGCCTGATAACATTCTAGGTACAGTTCCACACAGTCCACACATTAAGAAATAAACATTATTTATTTATGAAGAGCTTGGCGCAGTCTGGGGAACAGTTTGATGGCATTCTTCGATGTGACCTCAATAACCTCTTCCAACGAGACCCCCTTCACACTCGCTATATACTCCGCTGAGTACATAATGTTTTTTGGTTCATTTCTCACCTAGAAGGCATGCAAAGAAGGAGAACAGCCATTAGTAAATAGTTTATCTAATTTTTTTTTTCTTGCTGGGGAAGGTCATCTAAAGAAAAAGAAATAATTATATACATATTACACACACATACCCATCAGAGCTTGATCTGCTGAGTAAAATAAGGGTACTCTCACTACTAAGAGATTCATATTGCCAGAGTTAGCACAGTTGAGACTGCTGGTTTTTCACATTACCGGTGCTCTCAAGTGAGCAGATTTCAAGGGATAGTAATATTGGATTTCAATAAAATGTAATATCGTAGATATTACAAAATAAAGTAACTGATGCAAGTCCTGTCTCTTTACAGTTTGAGAGATACACAATGATAAAGTCCCCCCCTCCCTTCCCTTTTACAGACGTCAGCTGTAAAGCTGACAGGAGATTTGAGTCGTGCAACTCGATGTCGGCTCTTCTGCAGCTACAAAATAGCGTTATCTAAAAAGAAATACTTCACTGGAATAGTCTACAAAGTGTGCCTGGTTTGCAAGCACACTTTGTAGACCGTTCCAATTAAATATTTCTTTTTAGATAGAGCTAATTCGGCTCTGCTGAAGAGCCGCCGGCCGGTCCCGGGACCAGGATCTCCTTCTGTCAGCTAGAGGCTGACATCTGTGTATGGGGAGTGAAGAGGGAACTTTATCATCGTATATCTCTCAAACTTGAGAGACGGGACTTGCATCAGTTAGTTTATTTTTGTAATATCTTCAATATTACATTTTATTGAAAAAAAGACATTACTAACCCTTCAAATTAGTTATGATAGAAACTGCTGAGTCCTGCTGTCATTTTGAACTTTAAGGAAGTAATCACACTGTAGTTCACTTTCTGAACTAGGGAGTGCCCTTGTTTTACTCATATAGGTTCTTTAACACCTTAACGATGCAGGATGTTCATGTACGTCATGGGTGGATGTCCATAAAGGACCCATGACGTACAAGTACGTCATCGATTTCAGGGCTCCCCGCACGGCTGCATGCCGTTCAGGGAGCCCTGAATCTGCTTTAAAAAAAAAAAAAAAATGCTTGGCCATGTGAGTGCGTACCAGTCCTTAAGGGGTTAAAAAAAATGTTTACTGCTCCTTTAAATGTTATCACACTCTCCTGTGATAGTTATCTGTAGATTTGCTCCTCAGAGTAAACCTACCAATGAAGCTAGCGCTGCACTGTGAACCATGGAATGGGGGAGCACAGTCAGAGTCTGAATAAGAGATCCCCAGTGCACCTGCGCTAATCATAGGGAAAGACTGAATTACAAGACTGAAGTCTCTCGGTTCGGTTTCCAGTCCTGCACTATGCGGGTCCCATTAGACCAGGGGTAGGTAACCTGAGATGCTTCAGCTATGAAGGACTACATCTCCCATCATCCCCAGCCAGTCAATGTAGCCCTCCACAGCTGGAGGTTGGCCATCCCTGCATTAGACCGTCAAAAGCCCAACACATTGGGTCTATGGAGACTACACACGTAAAGATGTCTGAAAGCCACATACTTCCAGTTGTGTTCCAACATGGGGGGAGTCTGTTTTCTGCCCCCTTTCCCGAATGGCTGATAGGAGCTGTTTGGGGGCTGAGCAGTGCAGCCATGGTCTTTCTACTAAGCTTAGTGCCATAGGAACAGATTTGGTAAATGCGATCATTGCCCTTTTATGCCCTGAACACCAGTAAAGTCTTCAACTCATTATACTCAAAGAAATAAAGGAACACTAACATCTCCTAATACTAAAACACACACACACACACTTCTCTTAATCTTGACAGAAAATCATAATGTTACTATGGGGTGACATATTCAGGAAGCTAAAGAAGAGCAATTTTGGAGGAAACTAACTGCACAGGGAATAAATCACAATGTCCAATCATTTAAATGGGGATTTTAACCCCTTGAAGGCTAGGGAGGTCTCCATCACATTGATTCGTAAACCTGCTCCTTTTGATCAAAGTGGCTCTGACCGTGGTTCGGTCTTCACTTCGCAAGAGATCGGAGGTTTGTGGATACCCAACTATTACCAAGAAAACGATTCAACATGTAAAAATGTGATTAATGAAATTATAATAATGTGAATTACTAACAACTGTATGGAAGTGGAGTTTACCCTAGACCCACTGTCAAGTGACTATAGCGCTACAGTTATAGCCTTTCAAGATTCATTTGTTGCATGGTGACTGTATGTTACTCAGTAACTATATAATGTTGATGAACTTCCATTTATCTTAAGAGAGGGCGATGCTGGTGCACGCCACTAGGGCTCAAATGACAGTTCCTTATCCTCTGCCTCCACCACCTCTCTTCTGGATCTGTAAGCAGCCTCTGATATTTATTATTTGTGCAGTGTGTTTGCTGGTACTTGTAGTCCCTTCCCTTCAGGATTCATGACAGTTGGCAATATTAAATTACCAGCAAGCACACAGCACAAGTAAAAAAACACATGAAGCTATCAAGATATACGTAAACAAGCTGTGTGTAGATGCACTCATTTTACTCTTTGTACATGTGCTCGCTCCTCCCTGCCTGGTGCTTTATTCCATTCCTTCACGCTGTATGGGACAGACAGAGCACACAGAAGACTTTCCCTCTCACTTTGTGCAGGTCAGAAATTACCTGTGATCTATGCAATAGCAACTGAGCTCTGCTCCACCGATTCAAAGAATCTCCAGTTCCCTCCCAGCCCATCTCTCTATGGCTGAATAAGATGCAGTGCACCTGGCTGCCTTGCATCTTTGCCTGTCAACTGAAAAGATCCACAAGCTGGAAAAAACTTAGCCAAGGGGACAAATCTGGTTCATGGACCATACTTTGTCCACCTCTGGTGTAGCTGGAATTTAACCCCTTCAGTGCCAGAGGCTCGGGCCATTTTCTGAACCCTGCAGGCCAGACACTTTTTCAACATTTTTGCTATCCTTCCGTTTAGGCTTGATTTCCTCTGGGGATTTTTAGTTAAATATGGAAAACTATACATTGTTTTTTTCAGAACGAATTGAGCTTTCTCGTGATACCTTACATGAAGAGAATTTTACATCGTGCAAAAAGCTATGATGTCATAATGACAAAAAAAAGTGAAAATTTACTCATTTTGCTAAAATCACATACTATGTATCAAAAACATTTACCTTGATTGAAAAAGTTTCAATTATTTGAAAAAGCCCAGAGTCCCCCGAGTAAAAAAATACCAAATTTGTATAGTTTTACCTAAGTCCAAGGCTAGCGTAGAGCCCTAATCACCAGCAGCGCAAAATGACATTTTCAACTTTATAAACTAAAATGCACATTCTAGGGTTTTTGTGGTAAAACTACCCTAAAACAGTGGAATAACTATATAAAACTATATATTTCTGAAAAGTAGACAACCTGCCGCATCTAATGAGGGGTAACTTGCCTTCTTGCCCCAAGCCTGTGGTACCCAAATGCTTCCAGAAGGTGGCACTATAGGAAAAAAATGGCATTTTCTTACATTTCTGCCCCTTCAACTGTACTGAAATCTGTGAAAACCATGGAATTTACAACTGTATTCATTAGCTAGTGCTCTTGGGAGAAAAATTACACCCCATTGGTTTGGGTTCACCTACCACAGGGGATGCTAGAAGTGCAAAAAGACACCTACTACAACCTCTAAATTTTCTAACATTTTCTCAAACATTACTTGTCTATACAAAAATGGTTATAACAACTAGAGAAGTAAAGAAAGGCTACACAAACCATACCATTTTGGAAAGAAGACAACCTGCCGCATCTAATAAGGGGTGAATTGCCTTCTTACCCCAAGCCTGTTGTGCCCAAATGCTTCCACAAGGTGGCACTATAGGAAAAAAATGGCATTTTCTTACATTTCTGCCCCTTCATCTGTATGGAAATCTGTGAAAACCATGGAATTTCCAACTGTATTCATTAGCTAGTGCTCTTAGGAGAAAAATGACACCTCATTGGAATGAGTTCCCTTACCTTAGTGGGCGCTACAAGTACCAAACTAC
This sequence comes from Rhinophrynus dorsalis, assembly GCA_037306005.1. Classification (NCBI taxonomy): domain Eukaryota; kingdom Metazoa; phylum Chordata; class Amphibia; order Anura; family Rhinophrynidae; genus Rhinophrynus; species Rhinophrynus dorsalis. The sequence goes on from CM074720.1 coordinate 54,491,833, forward strand.
ACCTATTGCAACCACTAATTTTTCTAACATTTTCTCAAACATTACTTGTCTGTACAAAAATGGTTATAACAACTAGAGAAGTGAAGAAAGGCTACACAAACCATACCATTTTTGAAAGAAGACAACCTGCCGCATCTAATGAGGGGTGAATTGCCTTCTTACCCCAAGCCTGTTGTGCCCAAATGCTTCCAGAAGGTGGCACTATAGGAAAAAAATGGCATTTTCTTACATTTCTGCCCCTTCATCTGTATGGAAATCTGTGAAAACCATGGAATTTCCAACTGTACTCATTAGCTAGTGCTCTTAGGAGAAAAATGACACCTCATTGGTATGAGTTCCCCTACCTTAGTGGGCGCTACAAGTACCAAACTACACCTATTGCAACCACTAATTTTTCTAACATTTTCTCAAACATTACTTGTCTGTAGAAAAATGGTTATAACAACTACAGAAGTGAAGAAAGGCTACACAAACCATACCATTTTGGAAAGAAGACAACCTGCCGCATCTAATGAGGGGTGAATTGCCTTCTTACCCCAAGCCTGTTGTGCCCAAATGCTTCCAGAAGGTGGCACTATAGGAAAAAAATGGCATTTTCTTACATTTCTGCCCCTTCATCTGTATGGAAATCTGTGAAAACCATGGAATTTCCAACTGTATTCATTAGCTAGTGCTCTTAGGAGAAAAATGACACCCCATTGGAATGAATCGACATACCTTAGGGGTGCCAGAAAAGCATAACTACACCTACCTGTTTGCTTCTTCGAAAATGGCTGCTTGTACTAAAATGTTCATAACTGTTAGAGACATGATGGAAAGGTATAAAAGGTATACCATTTTGGAAAGTAGACATTCTCCCGCATCAAATGAGGGGTCACTTGCCTTTCTACCCCTGGGCTGAAGTGCACAAATATTTCCAAAAGGTGGCGCTATGGGAATAAATACATGTTTTTTTTACATTTCCACCACTTCAAAGATACTAAAATCTTTGAAAACCATAACATTTCCTGCTGTATTCAGTACCTGCTACCAACATGAGAAAAATGGTAGCCCATTTGTGTGGCTTAACATACAATATGTGGGTGCTAGGAACACGTACGTAAACCTGACACTTTTGTTTCTTAAATTATCTGCTTGCACTAAAATGGTTATAACCATAATAGATATGCAGGAAAGGTAGAAAACAATGCCATTTTGGAAAGAAAACAACCTGACGCATCTAATGAGGGGTCACTTGCCTTCATACCCAAAGGCTGGCATGCACAAATGCTTCCAGGAGGTGGCGCTAATGAAAAAAAAGGCATTTTCTTACATTTCTGCCCCTTCAAATGTATGGAGCTCTGTGAAAACCATGGAATTTTCAACTGCATTTGTTAGCTAAAGCTCTTAGGAGTCAAACGACACCCCATTGGTATGAGCTGAACTATCTTAGGGAGTGCTAGAAGTAGAAAACTACACCTACTACAAACTGATGTTTCTAACATTTTCTCAAACCTGACTTGCCTCTATGAAAATGGCTATAACACCTTCAGAAGTGAAGAAAAGGTAGATAAACTATACCATTTTGGAAAGAAGACAACATGCCGCATCTAATGAGGGGTCACTTGCCTTTTTACCCCTAAGTTAGTTGGCACAACTATTTCCAGAATGTGGTGCTACAGGAAAAAAACCAAACATTTGTCACTTCAAAGATACTAAAATGGTTCAATGGCGTGGGATTTCCTAGGAGGACTTCTTGCCAGCCTAAGAAAAATGGTACCCCACTGCTGTGGGTTGACATACCAATTTACACTACAGGAGCGTAGCTACCAGTGAAACAGGAATGGGAAAGCAAACAGTGTATGTGTGATTTTATGGCTAACAAATGAAAGAAGCTAGGGCGTCAGCCAGTGTACTCGCGGACCTGTGACTACCAGTGTAACAGTGTGGGAGGGTGAGGGATTAGGCAGTGTGTGTGGGTATGAGCAGAGGAGGAAGGATGGTGGAGATGGTGGGGCAGTGTCTGAGAGTGTGTATGGGAGATCTGTGACTACCAGTGTGCACTGTATGTCCCCCTCATACAAAGTTTGATTCCCATCCTGAATCTAGTGCATACTGGTACTTTGAGTCTACCAATAGGCAGTGGAAACAGGCTGGGGGTCAGGCTGGGGAATGGGACTGCCAGTTGGCTGTGGAACCAGGCAGGGGAATACGGTACATGTGTATGTGTGGGGGGGAATCGGAGGCATTTTTTGTGCATGCCACAAGGGTGCTCAATGCACTGCAAAGCAATGCGTTGGACCCTCTGTTGCACACAAAGGGTTTTTTTTTAATTATTATTTTGTATTCATACCTCGTTGGGGAGGCGGTGTCAGGAACATTCCTGGTGTCCCCCATCCAGGTCTAAAAACAGAATAATAAAAAAAAAAAAAAGTGTGTGTGTGTGTTACAGGGGGTCCAACGTATTGCAAAGCACTGCATTGGACCCCCCCTGTGGCACGTGCATTTTTTGGGGCTTTTCCCCCAATATTTTTGTGTAGACCTCGTTGGGGGCATCAGAACCCATACAATGAGGTCTAAATAAAAAATAAAAGGGGAAAAAAAATAATCCTTTGGGTGCCACAGGGGTGTCCAATGGATAGCAAAGCAATGCATTGGGCCCCTGTAGCACACAAAGGGTTAATTTTTTTATCGATACTTTGTATTCAGATGGCCACCAAACAAGCTCTGATCACAAAGTAATGATAAAAAGTCCTGTGTGTGTGCCACAGGAAGGGGGTCTGCATTGAACCCCTATCCCAGTGGCACACACAGGGTTAAATTTTTTTAAATTTATTTATTTTTTTTATTATATACCTGATTGAGGGGCATCAGGACCCCCTGATCCCTCCCCAATGAGGTCTTAGTAAAAAAAAATATATATGTCCACAAACGGAGTGACCCTGTGAGTGCCACAAGGGTCTCCAGCGCATTGCAAAGCAATGCATTGGATCCTTGTGGCACTCAGAGGGTTAATTTTTTTCTATCATTACTTGGTAATCAGAGCTTGTTGGGGGGCCATCAGGACCAATCCTGATGACCCCCCCAACAATCTCTGATAACAAAGTAATGATAAAAGCCCTGTGTGTGCCGCAGAAGGGGGGCTGCATTGCCCCCCCCCCCCCCGTGGCACACACAGGGTTCATTTTTTTTTTTTATTTACTTTTTTTTATTATAGACCTCATTGAGGGGTATACAAACCCCCCTGATCCCCCCAATGAGGTCTTACCAAAAAAAAAAAAAGTTATCAAAAAAAGTTTCCCTGTGAGTGCCACCGGGGTCTCCAGCGCATTGCAAAGCAATGCATTGGACCCTTGTGGCACTCGGAGGGTTAATTTTTTTTTTTATCATTACTTTGTAATCAGAGCTTGTTGGGGGGCCATCAGGAGCAATCCTGATGGCCCCCCAACAATCTCTGGTAACAAAATAATGATAAAAGCCCTGTGTGTGCCACAGGAGGGGGGGGGGTGCATTGGACCCCCACCTGTGGCACACACAGGGTTAAAATTTGTTTTTTTTCCCAATTATAGACCTCATTGAGGGGCATCAGGATCCCCCCTGATCCCCCCAATGAGGTCTTTAAAAAAAAAAAAAAAAATCCCCCCCAAAGAATTGACCCTGTGAGTGCAACAGGGGTCTCCAGCACATTGCAAAGCAATGTGCTGGGACCCTGTGGCACTCACAGGGTTACTTTAATTTAATTTTATTTTTTTTTTTTATATACTTTTCAGACCTCGTGGGGGACATCAGGACCCCTCCTGGTGTCCCCCCAGTCATTGATCGGCTGGGAGATCAATGATGCGACCGCAGGAGAGCAAGAGCTCTCCTGCCCTTCACTCCTACCACCGGTAGGAGTGAACAGGATCGGGGAAACTTCCCTAACGTCATCGGTGACCATGTCACCGATGACGTTTGGAGGATTCCCCTGGTCCCGCCCACTCCTACCCGGAAGTTCGGGTAGGAGAGAGGGGGAAGGAGAAACTCTGTTTCTCCTTTGTCTTTATTGATCTCCCAGCCCGATCGGCTGGGAGATCAATAACTGGGGAGGCATGAGGAGTGATCCTCATGCCTCCCCATGAGTGCCAGGGTTTGTTTTTTTTAATGCGGCCACTGCATGCCGGTTATACCGGCTCATGCAGTGACCGCATTTCACTCTTACGCCGTACGAGCGTGGCACAGCAGGTACAGCTGTGTCCACTCGTACGGCGTAAGTAGCTGGCACTCTAGGGGTTAAAGAACAGAAAATGGAAACAATAATGTAATTGGACAGAAGAATATAAAATTACAGACATTGCAGTAAGAATTTTATTTTCTATTTATCTGAATTTATTAAAGGGGCAGTAGAGGATCAATAGAAGACCCTTTCAAAAACTTGGCAGTGCCCTCAGAGCTATGGAAACTGAATTTCCATAGCTTAGAACACTGACATCTGAAAGGCTGGGTAACATCAGCTTCTCACTCAGAGATTTATCACCTATCCAGACAGCCCATCAATTACAGATTTGCTGATATAATGGAGAGGAAAGCAAGCTTACATAGTAGTTTAAGTTGAAAAAAGACTTGCGTCCATCAAGTTCAACTATTTTTCCTATTCTTGTTTACCGCTGTTGATCCAAAAGGCAAAAAAAAAAAAAAAACAAACCAAAAAACAAAAAACCATTTAATCGATTCCAAATTCTGCTTTCAATGGGGGGGGGGGATTCCTTCTTGATTCCAAATGGCAATCAAATTTCTCCATGGATGGACAAGCACTAAGTAAATATTAATCCCAATACTAACATACATAGCGCTCCATGTTCTGCTCTTTTAAAAAGTATACAGGCCCTTTTTAAAGGCATCTAATGTATTCGATAGCACCACCTCTTCAGGCAGTGAATTCCATACCTTTATTGTCCTTACCGTAAAGAATCTCCTTTCCTCAAGTCTTAGCACATGACCCCTTGTACTCTTTACCATTCTGTTAATGGACAAGTCTTTGGAGAGCCCTTTGTATGGGCCCTGAACATATTTATATAATTTTATCATATCCCCTCTAAGACGCCATTTCTCTAGTGTGTACAAATTTAACTTTTCTAGCCTCTCTTCATAACTAAAACTTTACAATCCCCTTATTAGTTTTGTAGCCCTCCTCTGCACTTTCTCCAGTTCCATAATGTCTTTTTGAGAAAAGGCACCCAGAATTGAACTGCATATTCAAGGTGGGGTCTTACCATGGACCTGTATAGAGGCAGAATAATATCTTCCTCCCTTGAGTCAATACCCCTTTTAATACATGCCAATATCTTATTGGCCTTTGCAGCCAGCAACTGGCACTGCATGCTACTGCTAAGTCTATTGTCTAACATTACTCCCAAATCTTTTTCATTAGTAGATTTCCCCAAAGAAACACCATTTAAACTATATGTTGCATTTTTATTATTATACCCAAAATGCATAACTTTAAGCTTGTAATCTCTCTTATAAGTATTGAGTGATGCTCTGACATTACCCAGCCTTGCAGATCTTGGTAGTATGTATGGCAAACAGAGTGAGAATGGACACATTCTATATTATGGGAACTCCGTTCCCACTCCTCTAATTGCACTGCCAAGGGTTTAAAAGGATTCTTTATTGACCCTTTAAAAATGTTTGCTATAAAAGTGATATCTTCCCCTTTAAAGAGAGATCTATACATTTTTTCAGATTTATTTTTTAAGTGTTACAAAACACCTACAAGAAAACATGAGGCAACAGTTTTCCTTTACGCATATGCTTGCTGGTTTAGACACAGATTTGGAAGTAGAGCCCATGTGAAGAGAAATTTGGGCAAGTTTACCTGCTTTTCAGGTCCGAGCGCAGGAGAGTCAGTTTCCAAGCACATGTTTTCCAGTGGAAGCTGTTTCACTAGTTTCTGCTTCTTAAAAGAAACAAGAGATATTTTAAATGTTAAATGGTAATGAACTGAAGAACAGGACTAAAAATACACTACCAATTTTCTTACAGTGGAACTATCACTCTGAGGCAAGAGTTTTTAACAACAAACAGGTATGTCTGAAGCGCGGTGAATCAGTAGTGCAGTATGCTATAGGAAGTGCCTTCCTCAGATAGCCTGGGCACCAACTGGGTGTGCTCCATTTGGCATAAGGAAGCAGGAAGTGTCCTTGTCTCCTCGTTGTATGACTGATGGCAGTGTGAGTGAGAACTTAGCAAGATTCTGACTGATAATGGCAATCATGGGGACAACAACAAAAAAAACACAGGAAGTGAAGGAGTTTGTAGCAGGCTTGCCCCATAATGGACCATTTTTTGTCTTTATACATATGGCCCACAGTGTACACATTTCCTTCACTGTAGCACTTGCTATAAAAAGAAATCCAGACACAATGTGTTCCTTCAGTTTAAAGGATCAGTTCTTACTGTTTTGGGGGGGTGGGGGGGAATGAAACCTAGTGTAGACCTTTTTATGCTGCGTACAACAAGGGAACTACCACTGCTGAAAGATGCTTCAATCAATGATTATTACCGTTCAAACGGTCACAAAGGTGAGTTGTTACTCTATGGGCGACTGTATCTGGCACTTAACTTTTGAGTGTCAGAGGGGTGTAGGGTGCATTGCAAATGATTAAAAAGCTTCCATTTATTTACCAATTGCCCTGCAGGTCTCCAATATCTATAGGGATGGATGACTTCAGCTTCTCTCTGCACTTATGGTAGCGGTAGAAACAGGTCTATCTTCTACACTAAAGACCTGCATTTGTGAATTTGTAAACAATAGCACATACATACTTGTAATCACAGCACTTGACACCCTCATACCCTGTTGTCCATCTCCTAATACCCATTTAGATTGTAAGCTCCTTGGGGCAGTGACCTCACTCCTGTTGTTTCTATGACTGTGACTCTTATTTTATCCCCTTTTATTTATTTCAATATACTTATTTTTTAAGGCACTGGGTACACTGAGTGGCTCCACGTAAATAAAAATATACAGACATACAGATGAGGAGATGGTCACCCAACCCTGCAGATCTCCATGATCTGCAGGGCAACTGGTAAGTGAATAGCAGAGTTTTAGTCTGTGGGAATTTGGTTCCCAAAGCTGTTAGATAACCTCCTATAGTTACATTTTATCTCCAAAGCTTTTAGCCTAATTAAATGTATATATTTAAAGGTCTATACCTTGTACTTTTTGTTTTGCATACAGGTTGATTTAGTAGGAGGGGAAGCTAATCTCAGCAGAACTTTGGGGAAGATTTATAAAACTGTAATAATAAAGTAACAATTAAAGGGTTAGCACTGAGATATTGTGTTCCTCCTAATACACTTTACCTGTTCACTTCTAATGATTGAGGGTGGGATTGAAAAGTAGTAACCGGCTTTAACCCCTTCCATTGCTACGGAGGGCTTTCCATCGAATGCATGAAGCAGGACCTTCTCTGCACCTGCAATACCAACCACAACAGACTGATACACAACTCATTATTCTAGGTCTATCATAAATAGTCGTCCATATGTATAAAAGACAAAGAGAAACAATTATGGTATTAGCCAACTGAACCATAGGGTACATATAAAATTCCCCAAATTCCCACAAATTTAAATGGGGCATTTAACACCCTGAATCCTAAAGGGGTGTCAAACACATAGTGCTGATACACTTGCTTTGTTTCAGTGTTGTTCCACTTTTCTTTTGAACATAGAGCCATAGATCAGTGGTGCCTGCAGCTGTTCAGGACTACAATTCCCATCATCCCCGTTGTAGTCCTGAACAGCTGCAGGGCCTCAGGATGCTCACTACTGCCTTAGATTCTCTTTGACACAATAAATATAAGGGGACAATGGGAGGGTAAAACAGGTGTAATAAGTACAAAAATAGGAAATATTTCCTTCAGTCACTGTGCCTTTTCTCTAGAGCTATAGAATTACCCCAATAGACTAAACCAACAAATAGAATTTAGTAAACAATAATTCACAATAAAATACAAAATGAACCAAAGAAATACACAAAAAAATGGATATAGAAAAGATCTTCAAATTTAGATGTAACAAGAGGTACAATTTTTTGAGCTTCTGAAGAAGTGACCGTGTGTCACAAAACGCGTCAAACTATATACTAGATCTTTCTGATGTTTTGTTGATCTAGTTTCTTATATGTTTTTAATTGGCTGTCTTGGTTAACCAACCTTTTAATAATATATTTGTTTATATATTCATACATTACTTGAGATGGTAAACTTACTGGCTCTCTTTTATAGCTCTTTGCTCTAACCCACTTAAAAGGGGTTTAGTTATAACAAAACAAGTTTCAGCTTTATGCAGGATTGAGTTGTGATATGACCCCAAATCCAGCTAGCTGATTCCACATATACCCATTAAAAGAGGGAGCTGTGAGTACCCACGAGTGTTCGGTTGTTTTCCTGCCGAAATCAACATACTGGGGTGAGATCCAGTACAAGTCTTGGCCTCCCAAAGAATCTGAGTAAATTTCCTATATTTTGGTGTTGGTGAAGGATCATATTGAATATTGTTTATATGGAATATGGGTGAGCGCTTTGGATCCTCTATTTAAAGATACAGGTGTTAGAATATGATCACAGTGTAAAGCAGTGTTACAATATTAATTACAATGTGAAACTGTGACAGACAACTGATTGACTGATTGATCCTTCCTTATTTTAAAAGTAGGGGATTTGGAGCTGCTATATATATTTTTTTTCTATATATTTTTTTTGGACTGTTATTTTATAATTATATTGATTATCTTTGGGATATTATTATTACGGGAGATAATACTTTTCTATCCATATTTATATCTATACTTTTCTATCCTATTTTAGTTCTAAATACATATTGAATATTGATTTACTACGCTTAGAAGAACTCCTCTGCACTGCTCTCGTCTTTTGCTATTGTAATAAAGGAAGTGCCCATAAGATTGTTGAAAAGAGAAGTAAAATTATATTATATATACACACACACATACACACACACTATCGTCATTTTCGCTAATTACTAATGACAGCTGACATTTGAAAACTGGAGTAGAAATGGCAGTGATCCAAATAAAAATAGTGTCACAAAGAATGCATATATAAATTAATTATTTGTGACAAAAGTAATTACAGATTCAGTAGTTAAATCTAAGAACCAGGCGTAACTTATTTTTAAAGTAAGTATATATGATGTTAAGTGACATAAATAATGTATGCTGGGAAAAAAATAAATAAAAATCTCATTAGGGTCACTTACCATGTGAACAATCCAGTGAAGGAAACAAACACAGAACATTTCTTCTGGTATCGAAACATGTTTACCTGCCTCAAAGTAGCTAGGTGACCATGCGTCCCAGATTGTCTGGGGCAGTCCCTTAGTTTAAATCTATGTCCTGCATTGTAGACAGTCCCCTTCTTGGATAATACACAGCCCAGGAATGAGGACTGGGGAAGAAAATGCAGGTTGTCATCACAACAGGTGCATGGGGTAACGCGACTCAAGGAACATTTTATTGCCTATATCATGTTTCCCCTAAAAGGTCAACAACATGGCCCAGTTAAGTAGTGTGCAACATTCTACACACATCTGTCATAGGAGGGACACCACCTGAATGAAGATCAGCACTATTGTGGAGTTAGATCCACTGATCTGCAGGGCAAAATGTATTCTCCATGAGCATGTTGCATTTTCCTGTCCCCCTTACTTCCATGCAGTACACAAATGTGCATGTACACTGTAACAGCCCATCTTCTACTTTGCTGTTTAGGTCTTCTGACATTTAAAAGTATGGGTCAGTGATGTGGTGTGTGACAGCAAGTTCATTCGGCCATTGGAGCACTAAGAGAATGTATACCAGCACAGCAGAGCAATTCTGAAGCAACCCAACTGCCCCATTGGGCGAGAGCGGTGAATAAACATTCCACACTTCTCTATTGACTTAAATAGAGATTTTAACTCCTTGCAAACTTCTCTTTTAATATGTTAAAGCCCCATTAAAATCAATTAACTCCTTTATTTGACCCCTATAATGCAGCTGGTTTGCCCCAAAATTACTCCACCTTGCCTTTATACAAGAGACGCTATATATCTATACAGTCTATCACGGTATGGGTGACCCTCTAGTCATTATAACTCTGTGGTGTTCAAAAGAAAAAGCAGGTTGTGAAATGGCATCTAGAGATTATAGGTGCTATGTGATGCCATGTACCCTGCCAATGCAGCTGCAGTAGAGCCAAGGAGAAGAACTATGTCTCATCTCAGCAGTATCCCTGAATGACGGAAAGCAACATGGTCAGCCTAGATGCAGCCCAGCTTATCTACCACTGATAAAGAAAAGAGCCGCTATTTTCTGTATCAAGGGTAGTCAACCTTTAACGCTCCAGCTGTGGAAGCTACAACTCCTATCACCCTCAACCAGTTAATAACTGGCTGGAGGTGATAGGATTTGTAGTCTATCAACAGAAGAAGACATAAAGGTTGTCTACCTCTGTTCTGTATAGACAAGAGTTGTTAGTCTGTGTACAGACAAGGTTCTTGAGCCTGTGTACAGCCAAGGTGTGCCAGCCTGGACTAACTAGCCTCAACAGTGTCTTGATTCACTAACACACACACACACACATATATACATACACAAAAAATACAAACATGCATGCATACATACATACACACATTTACACACTTACATGCACATGCCCACATATACACAAAATAGGGGGGATACTTCTACCAACATTTGAAAGAGGGAAGACCCTTCTTTCAGATGAGGGTACTAGTAAAAAAAATACTTATGATGAGTGCTCAGTTGATCAGTTGTTAAAAAAGATTGTGGTAGACATAGTTTTGTGCTTCTGCACACCTTACTAATGGGATGCCATTTTTCTTGGGCTTGCAGTATGTGCTGACTACAGTAGTAAATGCCATGATTTTCAAAGGTTTTAGTATCTGGAAGTGGTGGAAATGTTAACAGATATTTTTCCCTATAGTGCAACTTTCTGGAAACATTTCTGATCACAAGCCTAGGGCAAAAAAGGCATCTCATCTAATCTGTCTGGTTATCTGCTTTCCAAAATATTATACCCCTGCCTTTTCTTCATATCTGTAGTTTTTACAGCCATTTATATACAAACAGAACATGAAGAATGGAAGCAAAATGCTAGATTTTGGTAGTTTTGTGCTTCTGGCACCTCTACAGTAGGTCAGCTCATACAAATGGGGTGTTATTTCACTCAGGAGAGAAGGTACTAAAAATACAGCAGGAAACCCCATAGTTTTCAAAGCATTACGTACTTTGAAGGGGTAGAAATGAAAAAACAAACAAACATTTCCTATAGTGCCATCTTTTGGTTATTTCATCACAAACCAAGCATTATGTAGAAATGTAAGTAACCAGTCCCTGAAATTGGAATTTTGAGAAGTTTTAAAAAATATATTGCAAGTAAGGTTGCATGGTGTAATTCTCTCTTACTGTAAAATCACCTCACAAGACATTACCATTGGCTTAAAATAAGAGGTCCTGCTGGATTGGACTACAGAGTGGGAGAGAAGGATCAGGGTAAGCGTGGAGGGAGGGAATGAGAGCGGCAATATAACCTTTTTTAGTGTGCCGGGGGGAAACAAGGGCGCGTATTATACAGTAGAGGCCAAAAGGTTTGAGAATGACACAAATATTAATTTTCACAAAGTCTGCTGCCTCAGTTTAGATGATGACAATTTGCATATACTCCAGAATGTTATGAAGAGTGATCAGATGGATTGCAATCAATTGCAAAGTCCCTCTTTGCCATGAAATGAACTTAATCCTCAAAAAACATTTCCCCTGCATTTCAGCGCTGCCCCAAAAGGACCAGCTGACATCATGGCAGTGATTCTCTCTCGTTAACACAGGTGAGAGTGACGTGGACAAGGCTGGAGATCACTTTGTTATGCTGATTGAGTTAGAATAACAGAACGGAAGCTTTAAAAGGAGGGTGGTGCTTGAAATCATTTTTCTTCCTCTGTTAAGCATGGTTACTTGCAAGGAAATACGTGCTGTCATCATGGCTTTGCACAAAAAGGGCTTCACAGGCAAGGAAATTGCTGCTAGTAAGATTGCACTTAAATCAACCATTTATTGGATCATCAAGAATTTCAAGGAGAGAGGTTCATTTGTTGTGAAGAATGCGTCAGGGTGCCCAAGAAAGTTCAGAAAGCTCCAGGACCATCTCCCTAAAGCTGATTCAGCTGTGGGATCGGGGCACCACAGGTGCAGAGCTTGCTCAGGAATGGCAGCAGGCAGGTGTGAGTGCATCTGCACGCACAGTGAGGCAAAGACTTTTGGAGGATGGCCTGGTGTCAAGAAGGGCAGCAAACAAGCCACTTCTCCCCAGTCCTCAGCAGTCCAATCCCTGTACCGCTGAGGACTGGGGTAAAGTCATTTTCTGTTATGAATCCCCTTTCCGATTGTTTGGGGCATCCGGAAAAAGGATTATCCGGAGAAGACAAGGTGAGTGCTACCATCAGTCCTGTGTCATGCCAACAGTAAAGCATCCTGGGACCATTCATGTGTGGGGCTGCTTCTCAGCCAAGGGAGTGGGCTCACTCACAATTTTGCCCAAGAACACAGCGAATGATAAAGAATGGTATCAACACATCCTTCAACAGCAACTTCTCTCAACCATACAAGAACAGTTTGGTGCCGAACAATGCCTTTTCCAGCATGATGGAGCACCTTGCCATAAGGCAAAAGTGATAACTAAGTGGCTCGGGGAACAAAACATTGAAATTTTGGGTCCATGGCCAGGAAACTCCCCAGACCTTAATCCTATTGAGAACTTGTGGTCAATCCTCAAGAGGCGGATGGACAAACAAGAACCCACAAATTCTGACAAACTCCAAGCATTGATTATACTTCAGTATACCATACTGACAATAATATCTAAGAACACTGAAGCAGCAAACTTTGTGAAGACAAATACTTGTGTCATTTGCAAAACTTTTGACAACTGTATTTAGGCACTCTTGGTTTTTCCCTAAAATCTTGGGTATAATGTATATGCAGGTTTACACACAGGTACGTATTATACCTGAGATTTTACGGCATGTTCCTGAATTGTAGAATTGTGCAAATTGGAAAAATCTGAGATTTTTTTTTAGAAATGCGATTTAATACTAAACTTAGGAACATTAACATTTGCTAGTGAAACACAGAAAAAATATACTCCGCGATAGTTGATTGTCGTTCACTTTCTTGGAAATTCATTTTAACAAAAAAAAACAAAAAACAAAAAAAAAACAACAACAAACATAAAAAACCCCACAACAACACTTTTTTTGCGTTCTGGCTAAAATATTTGGTTATGTTAGGTGGTAAACCAATGCTATGTTTTGAAAAAACATTGTCTGCTGAAATAATATATTAATATTCCTGCTGTAATAGATGTTCATATACTTTATTTTATCGCCATAATCATTGAAACTATTACCTAACATTATATTTATTAGAAGTGGTGTTACAGAAAAAAAATATGAGTAGGAAAAGCATCTTGTGGTCGAAGAGACTTTCTACAAAATGTATTATTTTTTAGTTTTTACTAGCAAAAAGGATATGGTGTTGCCCATAGCGCAGTCACACATGAGAGAAGATGGCAAAGGCAGGGAGGGGGAGAGAATGTATACAGAAGTGCATGAATAGTAGGGACGCGATGTATGCGAGTCAAACAGTCAAACGTGAGTCGAACAGTCGAAGGTGAACGTGAGTCGAACAGTCGAAGGTGAACGTGAGTCGAACAGTCGAAGGTGAACGTGAGTCGAACAGTCGAAGGTGAATGTGTGGTCATGTCGAGTCAAAGGGGAATGTGAGTTGATCAGGCGAATGTGAGGGAAGGTGTAGAGTGAGGAGGTGTGTATTGTGTTGGAGGCTAAAGTCGTGTAGGTGGTGAATGTGAGGTAGGGTGTAGAGTGAGGAGGTGTGTATTGTGTAGGAGACTAAAATTGTGTAGGTGATGAATGGGAAGGAGGATGTAGAGTGAGGAGGTGTGTATAGTGGTAGAGGGTGAAATCCTTGCAGAGATTTTCACAGGAGTGGGCAGGGAGGAGTAAATCACTTCCCATGCTGTACCAATGGGATAGGCAGAATAGAGGAGTTTTGCAGAACTCCTCCTTACTGCCACGCCTGGGTGTGTTTATCTCCTGAGGGAGACATAAATTAAGTCACATGATGATTTTTCTGTTTATATATATATATATATATATATAAAGAAGAGAAGATTATGGATCCATTATGGTTATCATGACAACAATGTTTCAAGGAGCTGTTCATAGCAAATTTTATACATAGTATATTGTATGCAGTGTACATGAATCTTTGCATTAAAGAAGTAACACCACCTAATAATATCACCCCCACTTATCTCACTGTCGCCAGAAAATCTTAATGGTCCTTATGAATTCTGCCCTTGTGCCTTCATTAAAGAGATAACATCTTGAATCAGTCCAAGTTGTCATGTGCATGGAGGCAGACATGACAATTCCTGGCAGATTTTTCAAAATGAAGTAGGCACAGTGTGCTTAACTCTTTTATTGTCAGAGGGACATCCAGCTCATTGCTATGCAAATCTTTGGATAACTGCTCTGGCACTCAAACTGTTAAACCTTTATGGTCCAGAGAAGTGCAAAACAGATTGCGAAGGAATGACCTGCACATTCCTTTGGTCATTAAAATGTGCACTAGATGGAGTTTTTGTCCACTGATTCTGACATCAGCTGTCATGTCTGCCTCCATGAACCTAACATTCAAAACTGATTGAAGATGCTACATCTTGAACGAATGCATAAAAGCAAAATTCACAGAGGCCATTATGATTTTCTGGGCATAGTAAAGGAACGCTAACACCTAAACATGATCTGGGGTTATAAATACTTAAATACCTTGTACTCCATGCTAGCCTCTAAAATATCTCTGAGGCCTAAAATCTAGTCTCTGGGGACTCCCATTACAAAAGAAATATTGATAGGTGTATCAGAAGTGATAGTGTCTGTTAATGGGCCTGAGAAGCTTATCAGCCTTTCTGAACAGAAGAGCAGTGAGTACCAATCTCAATACATTAACAGCATTCTTTCTGCACAAACAGTTATCCAATCTGAATCCATGTAGGATAGTCTACAGGGGCATTAAAAGTGCACATTTAGGGTAAGATTTTAGGGATCTAACATAAAATAACTAAATTTTACTAGCTGGAAGTTTGAGATTCAAAATTATATAGCCCAATTTAATTTTTTAGGGTTAGTAGGGTGCTAGCAAGGGTACAACACATTGCAGATTAATGCGTTGTACACCTATCAGGCACTCTAAAAGTTAATCTTACGGACAAAATAAAATAGCCTACCCCCTTGGTTAGACAATATATGTTCACAGGATTTTATCCATAGTTCATTTACAAGGGAGATCCAAGTATAACTAGCAAAGGAAAGGTCTGCGCTGTGCTCTAGGTACACACGTTATGATTACTTTTATTTTCACCACTATAAAACATCACAGAAAACCAAGTAAGAAAGACCAGGTAAAATTAACTTCACATTTTTTGCAAAATGTCTAAAATCCATACCTTGCTGTCGCAAAAGATTAATTGTTGGTCTTCCAGCTGAGCGGGAGTGAACATTTCTGGACATTAAGAAAAATAAATAAATAATGAGACAGCGGTACTAAACAGAACTAGGGCAACCAACTAAACTACAGTGAACAGATGAAAATCCCCATTAAATTAATTGAGGATTTTAATCCCTTAAATTCTAGAGAGCTCTGCATTGTTTTTCTTTGCAATGCATTGGAGACCTTTCTAGCATTCAAGGTATTAATCCTTTGTGTGCCAGAGGAGTACTGGGGATTTGTTTATTTGGTCATTGCAGTGCAGTTGGCTTGTGCCAATTCTTTTGTTACATCAGCTTCACTAAGACAAGTCTGCATTGTCTACATCAGGTTATAATTTCACACAGTGCCACTTTCCATCTAGCCTTAGCGCTCGCTGTGATTGATACTCTAGGCCATAATCAGGAACTTAAAGGGACTGTAATGCTTATTATGGGAAATATTAACCCTTTGAGTGCCATAGGGGTACGAAACGCATTGCAAAGCAATGCATTCCGTACCCCTCTGGCACTCAAAGGGTTAAAGGGATAGTATTGCTTGAAAATGTTATTTTATATTGTAGCCCTTAAAAAAAACATTAAAAATGATATAAAAGTGTTTATGGTTTGGGAGATATTAGCAAGTAAAATTTCCCCTGGTGTGACGTCACTGCTCAAGCCTTCAGATTTGGAATCCGGTCCGCAGACCGACCACGGCTCTTCAGCAGTGCCGAGATCACGATCTTTAAAAAGAATTTCTTCATTGGAATGGTTTACAAAGTATGCTTGCAAGCCAGGCACACTTTGTGCACAGTTCCAAATAAGTAGTTCTTTTTAAAGATCGTGATCTCGGCACTGCTAAAGAGCTGCCGGTTGATCTGTGGACCGAATTCCAAATCTGTTCACTAGATGGCAGACTTGGCTGAAACAGCCAGGAAAAGGGAACTTTATTTTACTTGTGAATATCTCCCAAACCATAAAGGTTTGGGAGATAAGACTTATATCATTTTTCATGTTTTTTTAAGGGCTACAATATAAAATAAACTTTTTTTTCAAGGTTTACTATCCCTTTAATATTGCAAGGTCTATCTTGCTGAGTAAAACATGGGCACTGACATGTTTCTGTAAATCACTGTGTCCAACATGTAAAATTACACTACTTTCGTGCTATCAGACTCACTTGTTTCATACAGATGCCTCCTTATGTTCCCTTGCATCTTACAGTCCAAAGTTTTGCTTTTATTCTCATAGGTACTTACATTTTAAAGAAGTAGCATCTCTTAATAACCACTCACTTCTCTTACTATGGCCAAAAAATACCATTGGCCCCATTAGGATTTACTCTTGTGCCTTTGTTCAAGACATAAAATCTTAATCAGTCCTGGACATCATTCCCATGGAGGCGGACTTGACAGCTGCTGGACGTTTTTTCAAACTAAAGCAGGAAGAGTGCATGAACATACTTAGCCCTTTAAAGACTAGAAGGTCCTAAAAGGGTTAAGATTATAATGCTCAGTGATGTCATGTAGGCCTGATAGCAACTGTCATGTCCACCTCCATGGACATAACATCAAAGACTGATTGAATTACACAATTCATAGACCATTAGAATGTTCTGGGCATAAGTTAAGTGACATCACAGAGCTTACAGTTTAAATGGGGCTATACTAGCGACACCACAGAGCTTACAATTAAAATGGGGCTACACTAGTGATAGCATTGAACTTACTACTGAAATGGTGCTACACTAGTGACATCATAGAGCCTATTACTGAAATGGGGCTACACTAGTGACTTCACAGAGTTTACAGTTAAAATGAGGTTACACTAGTGACTTCACAGAGCTTACAAATAAAATGAGGCTACACAAGTAACATAACAGAGCTTACAATTAAAATGAGGCTACACTAGTGACATCACAGAGCTTATTACTGAAATGGGGCTAGACTAGTGACTTCACAGAGCTTACAATTAAAATGAGGCTACACTAGTGACATCACAGAGCTTATTACTGAAATGGGGCTACACTAGTGACTTCACAGAGCTTACAATTAAAATGAGGCTACACTAGTGACATAGCAGAGCTTACAATTAAAATGGTGCTGTTACATTAGTGATATCACAGAGCTAACAATTGAAATGGGGCTACTTGATATCATAAAAGCTTACAACTGAAAGTGATATCTAAAGACACCACAGAATTTATAGTTGAAATGGGGCTACATTTATACCACATAGCTTACAACTGAAGTAGGGCTACATAAGTGCTCACACTGGTTCCACTAGCAGTCACAGATCCCAGAGGGTTAATAAACAAATGTGTACTTTGACAGTAGATTAGGGATGGGAAGAGGAGATTAGAGGAGAGTGACAAGTGTAAAAGCAAAAGACAAAAGCAATCCTATACTAATCCATGCATATTGCCCAAAATGTTGAAACCAGTGTAAAGCATATATTATACCACTGTGTTAATATATTTCAAACAAATGTATAAGGCTGCAGTTACTACGAGAGAGTGCAAGGCTACAATCACTACAAAAGAGCGTATGGCTGCTATTATTATTACAAGAGAGCGTAAGGCTGCTATTACTACAACAGAGAGTAAGGCTGTCTTTACTACAAGAGAGCGTAAGACTGCTATTACTACAGGAGAGCGCAAGGCTGTTATTACTACAGGAGAGCGCAAGGCTGCTATTACTATAAGACAGTGTAAGGCTGCTATTACTACAATAGTGTGTAAGACTGAGATTGCTAGATGAGAGTGTAAGGCCGCTGTTATTACATGATAACTAAAGATAATGATCTAATGCTATGGTGGAAAATAATACAGCCTCCAGCTGCTGCTGGATTACACACTCCATCATCCTTTGCCAGCCATTGGAGGTGAAGTCCAGCAATGGCTGGTGGGCCTCATGCTGCACCCCCCCCTCCTGCATTACACAGTTATCTTTAGTTTACAAGCATGTAGTAAAACAAAAGAAATAATATATAACAACATTGTTCTGTCACTATTTGGCAGGGAGGAAAAGGGAACATTGTACTGAGAAATAAATCTGTTCAAACACCACTCCCGCCCCCCGCACCAAAATGAAATGCCTGATATATGTAACTTAGGTATTTTGTTAAAAAACACATTATGCAAATAGTAACAGTGTATCATAAATAATGGTATATACACCACTAAACTAATGTGTCTCTCATATATATGTGTTAACAATACTGTCGGACAAGCTATAATCACACAAATATCATAAGGGAATAAAATCCAAATTTAAACAATAATAAAAATGGGAAATGAAAATAATTCACTGGAGTGCTAACTGCTATCCTCCGTCTGCGGGCTAGCTGCCATCTCCTGTCTGGGGGCTAGCTGCCATCTCCTGTCTGGGGGCTAGCTGCCATCTCCTGTCTGGGGGCTAGCTGCCATCTCCTGTCTGGGGGCTAGCTGCCATCTCCTGTCTGGGGGCTAGCTGCCATCTCCTGTCTGGGGGCTAGCCGCCATCTCCTGTCTGGGGGCTAGCCGCCATCTCCTGTCTGGGGGCTAGCCGCCATCTCCTGTCTGGGGGCTAGCCGCCATCTCCTGTCTGGGGGCTAGCCGCCATCTCCTGTCTGGGGGCTAGCTGCCATCTCCTGTCTGGGGGCCAGCTGCTGTCTGGGGGCTAGCTGCCATCTCCTGTCTGGGGGCCAGCTGCTGTCTGGGGGCTAGCTGCCATCTCCTGTCTGGGGGCTAGCTGCCATCTCCTGTCTGGGGGCTAGCTGCCATCTCCTGTCTGGGGGCCAGCTGCTGTGTGGGGGCTAGCTGCCATCTCCTGTCTGGGGGCCAGCTGCCATCTCCTGTCTGGGGGCTAGCTGCCATCTCCTGTCTGGGGGCTAGCTGCCATCTCCTGTCTGGGGGCCAGCTGCTGTGTGGGGGCTAGCTGCCATCTCCTGTCTGGGGGCCAGCTGCCATCTCCTGTCTGGGGGCTAGCTGCCATCTCCTGTCTGGGGGCTAGCTGCCATCTCCTGTCTGGGGGCCAGCTGCCATCTCCTGTCTGGGGGCCAGCCGCCTTCTCCTGTCTGGGGGCTAGCCGCCATCTCCTGTCTGGGGGCTGGCCGCCATCCTCTGTCTGGGGGCTGGCCGCCATCCTCTGTCTGGGGGCTGGCCGCCATCCTCTGTCTGGGGGCCGGCCGCCATCCTCTGTCTGGGGGCCGGCCGCCATCCTCTGTCTGGGGGCCGGCCGCCATCCTCTGTCTGGGGGCTGGCCGCTATCCTCTGTCTGGGGGCTGGCCGCTATCCTCTGTCTGGGGGCTGGCCGCCATCCTCTGTCTGGGGGCTGGCCGCCATCCTCTGTCTGGGGGCTGGCCGCCATCCTCTGTCTGGGGGCTGGCCGCCATCCTCTGTCTGGGGGCCGGCCGCCATCCTCTGTCTGGGGGCCGGCCGCCATCCTCTGTCTGGGGGCTGGCCGCTATCCTCTGTCTGGGGGCTGGCCGCTATCCTCTGTCTGGGGGCTGGCCGCTATCCTCTGTCTGGGGGCTGGCCGCTATCCTCTGTCTGGGGGCTGGCCGCTATCCTCTGTCTGCGTGCTAGCCACTATCCTCTGTCTGCGTGCTAGCCACTATCCTCTGTCTGGGGGCTGGCCGCTATCCTCTGTCTGCGTGCTAGCCACTATCCTCTGTCTGCGTGCTAGCCACTATCCTCTGTCTGCTACTATCCTGTCTGCTACTATCCTCTGTCTGCTATTATCCTCTGTCTGCTATTATCCTCTGTCTGCTATTATCCTCTGTCTGCGTGCTAGCCACTATCCTCTGTCTGCTACTATCCTCTGTCTGCGTGCTAGCTACTATCCTCTGTCTGCTACTATCCTCTGTCTGCTACTATCCTCTGTCTGCTACTATCCTCTGTCTGCTACTATCCTCTGTCTGCTACTATCCTCTGTCTGCTACTATCCTCTGTCTGCGTATGGTTCCAGAGCAGAGTATGTGAATACTAAAAGAAAAAAAGAAGGAAAATGTTAATGTAATTATTTAATCTAATATGAAAAAACAAGTATAAAGAGAAAATAAAGATAAAATATAATATCTTCTTAAAACAACTAAAACGATGATAGCATTCAGCATATATCCCAGGAACTGTCTGCATATGAGGGCAGAGATGTGGTCCAGATATCCCCAATAACACTGGGTTTCACCCGGACATTAAAATCCAGGATCAGGTATCTGATGATGGGTTCTCTCTTCCGACCCTTACAGGTAACTGATACCGTTAATTGCTCGGGACTGCCTTTCTTTACCAGGATTATTTCCATGCGCAGGCAGAGTATATAGATATTGATTCAGTAGATGTAATAATATATTGCTGAAAACAGTGAAGTTTCCAATTTATGTATATTATAGATACTTAAGCATTTCATATCTCCTGAAGTATCAGTAAAGGTCAGAAGCTTCAGACAAGGAAAGACTTCAGTGAGTTTTACTTTTTTTTTCTCTTTATACATTATATATGCTATATGAACATTTTCAGAGGTGTGCTCTCCTTTTTCTGCTTTTTTTATTTTGAGCATGTAGTAATAGTAGCTTTATAGTTGTCACTCCAACCTTATCTCCCCTTCACATCCCGCTACTACACACCTAGTAATAATAAAAACAATCTTTCACTGTCTGTCACAGCACACAGCAAAAACGAGCCCACCAACCTCAACTAACTACTTGATGGCTCATGTGGCAGAGCATTCCTATGTCACTTAGTGCTCTGCCTTTCTTTCCCTCACACCCCCACTCCTGCCCACCCCTCCAGCCATTACCGATGTCCCTCAACTCCCTCCCCTCACTTTCCTTTCACTCTTCCCTCCCTATCCCGGGTACTGTACAATATGTGTTTGGGGATTGCTCTGTATTTTGTTTTATAGGTCTGCTGGGAGTTGTGCCTGGCCGGTGCTTTGGCACCTTTGGTCATGGCCTTCGCGCTTCTTTTACCTCGGACGAGGTTGGGACTTGTTTATTTGTTTGGAGGTTGGGGGGTCTGCAATGTCCTATATCAATGAGTGCTCTGCCTCCTTAAGTTCTGTGTCCCAATGTTTAGGTGGCCATCTCTAAGATGGAGAGCAGTGGGCACAGCAGATAGGTGCTGGGGGGCTTTAAACATAGGGGGAACATAATTAGTGGAGCACATTAAAGGTATAGTAAAACTTAGTTTTTTCTTTATTTTATTGGCATTAAAAAAAACATGAAGAACGATATAAGTCTTATCTCTCAAACCTTTATGTTTTGAGAGATATTTACAAGCAAAGTTTCCCCTCCCGCCCCTTTTACCTAGTGTAAGCCATCTCTTCTCAGATGTGGAATGCAGTCCATAGAACAGACAGATAACAGAAGGGGACAATCTTCTTCCTATGAGAACAATGAAAGCCCTGCCCCCCTTGACAAGTTTTTCAGGTTTTTCCCTTATCTTAATTGAAGATTGTCCCTCTCTGCAGTCTACCTGGGCACCTCCCTTCTGATCTGGCTGAACAGTGTTACATCAGTAAAAGGGGCGGGAGGGGGATACTTTGTCATTGAATTACTCTTGAACTACAACTCTGACAGTATTGAAATAATACTCTCCAAAGTCCAAATACTATGATGATTAATTAGAGCTGCTTTTATTATGACACATTACTATCCCTTTAAGTGGTGGGTCCTCTGCTACACCACTGCTCCCTTCAGGAGTCTGTGAGGGATGTGGGCCATTGATGAATCACCAGTGGCCATATTGCCATTGGCCCTAGGCATTCACCTAGGTTGCCTTTTTGGCTATTATGGCTCTGATATCAGAGGTGGGTATTTTATAGATGCCTATTGAGAAGCAGAAAAGCCAAATTAAGAAAGAGTGAATCATAAAGAGAAGAATTCTGGAGCAAACAAAGTCCATCATAGGGTATGGACCACATGAAAATATTACATAGGAGCCTCACAGTGGCAGGTTGAGACGCTTTGCCAGTTCTATCTGTCTGATAAACACTTGGCGCTGTTCTTCCTTCTGATCATCTGTAGAAGCGACCCGCGGGGAGAAATCCAACCCAACCTGCAGGAAAGGAAAGCAGAATGGGGTCAAAAATTATAAGTGCTATAGTTTAATGATAATGTTATGTTAAGGGGATTGTATCTTTTTTATTGAGTAATAAACGAAGTACAACAGTACATTACAGGGTAATAACAAAGCCATTAGTCACATGAATGACCTACACAGAGGTCAAGTAGACATAAAAGAAGACATTAAAATGGCCTAACAGAGCAAGAATGGACATAAAATACAATCAGAGTGGCACTGAGAAATAACAGGAGTCACATCAAACATCAACCACAGGCCGACTGTACAGGTCATAATAGGTCACTGTATAGAAGGAGAAGAGAAAAGCAAAGAGAAGCTGGAATAGTAAGAAAAAAGAAATTGAAAGGTACAAGGGTAGAGGAGAGACAGAGGAGAAAAAGGAGAGAAAAGAGCATTAAAAAAGGAGACAGGTGGTGGTGGTGGGGGCTTCCCCGTCCCATAGGACATCTGTACATGTGAAGGGAAGAGATTTATGTAAGAAAATGGCCACAACGCACCGTTTAGATTGGGCACAGCTCAGATAATGGGAAGTATAGGACTTATTGTGGAGAATGGGCTGCACTTTAAGGTGAATAAACTCCCTGAACATGAGAGATCTCTTGTGAGGGGAGTTCAATCCCTTAACATTAAGGGATAAAACCTTAAGTGATGGCGTCATTGGAATGGATACGAGAAGCAAGTGAACATTGTAAATGAGCTAATCAAATCATTAAGTGTCGGGCGTCCACCGGGGAAGAGATCAGGGAAGAAAAGAAGAGGTAAGACAAAGAGAGGAGCAGTAAACATGTATGGGGGGAGAACCCCCTGGTATGCAAAGAGGGAAGCACACCAAAAATACTGAAACACAAATTCTACCTTTTCAATGAACAATAAAAGAGGTTGACAAAACATAGCACGGCCCCAACTGGGAGCAGAGCCACAGGTAGGAGTCATAAACATATTAAAGAGCAAACAATGAATTTGTAGTACTAAAAAAGGTTCCATTATCACATATATAACAATAAGACCCTAATAAAGTGAACTTGCATGAGGGGAGCATATATATCCGGGTGGCAACTGGCCACCCAAAACTGGACCCCTGATATCCCGAGGAAAACTGACAAGGGCTAAAAACCCCTGGTTGTAGAACACCACAAACACATACTGCTGCAACAAGGCAAACCCCTATCCAAGTCCCCCATGGGTGGAGCCAGCAAGGAAAAGATGGGGGTGTCTCTCATAAGAGATTGACATGGAAAACAAGGGTCTAGAGGGCAAAACACGAAAGGAAAATGGAGCAGGGCATATGAATGACACCACCCGTAGGGGAGTAGAAGAGGGATCCAGCAATAAATGCCAGATAGTGGGGCAGTCGCAAGCTTACAGCAGATCTGCAGCGGATGTTTAGAAGCTCCACAGTGCCACAGCAGTGCAGGCCGGACACTATAAATACAACATAATAAAGCAGCAGTGCAATATAATAAAATACCATTGCAAACCCCCCCAACCTCCAAACAAATAAACAAGTCCCAACCTCATCCGAGGTAAAAGAAGCGCAAAGGCCATGACCGAAGGAGCCAAAGCACCGGCCAGGCACAACTCCCAGCAGACCTATAAAGAAAAATACAGAGCAGTCCCCAAACACATATTGTACAGTACCCGGGATAGGGAGGGAAGAGTGAAAGGAAAGTGAGGGGAGGGAGTTGAGGGACATCGGTAATGGCTGGAGCGGTGGGCAGGAGGGAGGAGTGAGGGAAAGAAAGGGGTGACAGGGTCAGGAAAAAATGTAAAGAGAAGGGAAGCAAAAGGGGGAAGGGTAGCAGAGTCCAGGACTCCATAGGGGTCAAAACCCCCTTACCTGTATCAGAGGTAGACTGGCAGGGTGGCCATGGAAACAGGTAGCAGGACCCGCAACAGTCACTGTGGTGAAGTCTCAGAGGAAACAGCTGCAGCAGGTCGTTTGTGTCTGTTGAGAACTGGTTGCCATCTCGGCTGCTGTGGAAGAGGGCCTAGTGGCCTAGCTGCATCCTGTTCTTCCACTGGGGCCGCCAACATGGTTGGAAATAGCAATTTCTCACAGAGACCCTGAATTTTCTCCACTCTCCGGATAGTGTAAGAATGGCCCTCAAAACGAAATCTTCATGGCAAATGGGAATCCCCAGCGGTACGGAATATGACACTTGTGGAGCTTATCCGTCATAGGTTTAAACTGTCTCTGCATTTGTAGGGTACGCAGGGAAAGATCATTGTAGAGAAAAAGCTGTGCATCCTCAAAAAGTGACATGTGGAAGATTGCTTGATCTCTGCAGGATGCCACCTTTCTGTGCAAAGGAGTGTAGACAGCATACGACATCTCTGGGAAGGTCACCCCTGCTGGGTACAAGGGTGCAACTCATAGTGAGCCCTTTCAAGCTTCACCAGGGCTGGAGAAGTCAGGCCCAACAACTCACAATATATTTTCTGAAGTGTCTTTACAAGATCACCCGCAGGCACAGTTTCAGCTAGGCCCTGGATCCTAATATTCGAGCGGCAGCCCCTATTCTCAAGACCATCCAGTTGCAAATAGGATTGATCAATAGTAGCCTCTTGTTGGAGCATAAATCGACAGAGGTCCTCATGTTCTGAGAACAGAGTCTCCTGCCCCTCCTCAAGGTCACGTACTCGAGCACCAATGCTGTGAAGTTCAGTAAGCAGGGCCGCTATGTCCTGTTTGATTGAATTCCGTAGGATGTAAGCACCATCTCTAAGTCTGCTTTCGTAGGTAGGAGACTGTTGTCTTGAGAGGTCCCGGAGGACAGAGTCGTTTCTGGCTGATTCTCTTTGCTGGCATCCAGCATTCGCTCACCCTGTTGCGCAGTAGAGCCTGCAGGCCCCGCTGGTTCTTAGTCGGGTTAGGATCGAAAAAGGCACCAATTAACACTGCCATCTTGTTCTTCTTGCCAGGCATACCAACACCTGACTCTGCAAAATAAGTGTCTCAAAAGAATAAAAGTACCCTTTAAACGTGCTTTTAGAAACTGAGGCTCAGGAGCATACACGCTACACGTGTGCCATGTAGCAGGCTTGGCCACGCCCCCCAGATTGTATCTTTTTGTTTTGATGTTAAATATTTTGAAAGTGCATAATAGGTATAATCAAACTGCTCATAATGTTTTTTTTCTCAACTATATTTTTCACACTTTTATGACCCTGACAGAATTGCTCTGTGGATCTGTTTCCTGTGAGCTTGCTGTCATGAACTGTGAAAGCAGGATAGTACTACAATGTAAAATAGATACCATACAGACTCACTGCTGCGGGGATAGTGTTACATATTTCCACTATGCTTTCATGGTTTCAGTAACTAAGGTTACGATCTCTTTTTAAGAGACAGTAATAATTATTTTAGTGCATTTTAAACTATTAAAGAGTGTGACTGATGTCGATCACTCTATAATATTCACTAATTTAAAAGCTATACCCTTAACGACCGGCCGAAGCGATGTGAAGCCAACCGTTAATTCCTTAAGGACCCATGATGTGACAGGACCGTCATGGGGAAACTTCCCTTAAGGACCAGTGATGGTCCTGACATGTAATGGAATTCAGAGGTCCCCGCGTGGCCGCACACCTCTTGCTCGGGGATCACTGAATCCAAATCACGAAAAAAAAAAAAAAAAAAAAAAAAAAAAAATTGCTGATGGTCTTTAACCCCTTAACGACCCTTGATGGTCATAGTACGTTAAGGGTCGATTTGACTGAACGACCGATGACGTACTATGACCGTCATCGAATTCCGGGCTCCACCCGCGGCTGCACGCCGTTCGGGGAGTCCAGAATGCAATGGAACAATTAAAAAAAAAAAAATGCTCCGTGGTCATTCAGTTGCGTCCGCGTGCCGATTCCCCGGTCGTTAAGGGGTTAACTGCTGGTAGCATTAAGGGGTGAAGGACCACATGGAATTTATTTATTTATTTGCATTGACTTCCGGAATTCTATGACGTGCCAAGAGTCATTAAGGGGTTAAATAAGCCGAATATGTACAATTCTGGAACAAACCAACTGCACCCTACTGGAGAAATTAAAATTCCCATTGATTCAAATTAGACTTTTAACCCTCCCCCAAACGCTACAGAGGTCTCAGACTTCTAAAACATTCAGGGGTTAAAAGGCCCATTAAAAAAAAATATATATATATATATAGAATATGGGGAAAGTTTATTTGTCCCTTATGGTGCAGTTGGTTTGCACCAGAATTGCACCTATTTAGCTTACTGAATTGCACCTAAGAGTTTAACATCCCCCACCCTATTTCCCTGCCATGTATACCACTGTTGACTGATGGTCAGTCAACCAGCATGGCTCAGCTGCCATGACCAAACTGAGACCTCCCTTTGATTATCCAGAATATACGTGACTGGTCTGAGGTAAGATTCAGCCTTTCTGAATATAGGAGAAGTGGCCACTAATCACATTTACATTAATTATTATCTCTCAATACAAATAGCACAAATAAAACTAAATCCTAAATGGGCTAAAAAGCAAGTGTAGGTTTACATAATGAAATAGGTTGATACAACTTAAAATATGTAATGTATATATACACACACACATATATAAACTATATACTCATTATCATCTTCAGCCATTGCCAATCCACTCAGGATGAAGGCCTCCTCAGCAAGGTTCTGACAACTTTGGTTCTGAGCTTTTTGGTGCCACTTTGTACCAACAACTATGGTAATTTCATCTACCCATCTTATCTTTGGTCTTCTACTTGGGCATTTAGTATCAAAAAGGAATCCATTCCAAAATTAATTTCCTCCATCTACCATTAGGTCTTCTTGCTATGTTGCCTGCCCATTTCCATTGCAGGAGATTTACTCTTTCAGTGATGTCATAAACCTTTGTTTGCTGACGAATCCATGCAAATGTTTTTCATCCTCTATACTTCTGTTTGTAACATTAAGTTTTTGTATGGATTTGGCATTCAGTGTCCATGTTTCACAGCCACACATAAGGTCAAAAACCTTTCACTTGAGGCAGAGTGGTAAATGTATCTTACAGACAGTACTACTAAGTTTTACAAATGCTTGCCATCCCAATTTCATTCGTTGCTCAGTTTCCATCATGGTGTGTCAATCCGTTGACATTTTCTGTCTGAGGTAAACATACTCGTCCACTTCCTTTTAGTTCATGTCCATCTGTGATTTTCCTTGGTATGGTAAATTTGTTAAACATGACTTGCTTTTTGTTGATATTCATAGTTGTATCAAACTATTTGATTTTTTTTGTGTTATTGTTCCTTTAACTATATAATGTGCCGTTATGCAGCAGAATCATTCAGATACTACAAGAATATACAGCTTCAATGCACAAAAATATGTAATTTAACCCCTTAATATTTTGAGTGCCAGAGGGGTGTGCAACACATTGCTTTGCAATGCGTTGAGTACCCCTGTGACACTCAAAGGATTAAAGACCAGAGGGTTGTGCAACACATTGGTCTGCTATGTGTTGCACACTCCTCTGGTCATTACGGGGTTAAAAAATAACTGTTGCTGATTCCTACCTCCCCAATGGCCACCAGTTCATCTTTGTAGACTTCTATTAGGGGAAGGGCATCTTCTAAGTCCTGTGGAAAAAAAAGAAATATTTTGAGTCTAATCAGAATTTTCCCAAATAATACAAAAGCTTAAAATATTACAGGTCATATGCATAAAAAAGAAAGGGTGGGGGTTCTTAAAGGGACACTAATGTCCAATAAAAATGTTTTGTAGAATAAAAAAAAAATTATATGGCGCAAATCCCATCTCTCAAACCTTTACAGTTTGAGAGATATTCACATCTAAAGTTCCCCCTCCCTCCCCTTCTCCTGACATCAGTATTCATCTGTCAGCAAGAGATCCCGGTCCTGGGACCAGCCAGTGGCTCTGCAGCAGAGCCGAAATTGCAATATTAGAAACTAATTACTTCATTGGAACGGTATACAAAGTGTGCCTGGTTTGCAAGCACACGTTGTAGACCGTTCCAATGAAGTAATTATTTTCCAATATTGCTATTTCGGCTCTGCTGAAGAGCTGCCTCATGTCAACCGACGCGGATCTCCTTCTGTCAGCTTTACAGCTGGCATCAGGAGAAGAGGAACTTTAGATGTGAATAGGAGATAGGATTTGTAATCTACAATACGTTTTTATGGGACATTACTGTTCCTTTAAGCAGACTATGTACACCGCAGAGAACAAATAATAATATTTCTCAATGATTTAAAAAGGGTTTTTAATCCCTTGAATGCTAGACGTGTTTCCAGTGCATTGCTTCACAAATATACCCCTCTAGAATTCATAGGGGTTAAATGACCCATTTAAAATCAATGGAACTTTTTAGAAATGTCATTTGTTCCCTGGTGCAGTTGGTTTGCCCTGAAATTGCTCCCCCTTATGTTGTGCATATGACCCTCCAGCTCTGCTCTCATTTACATTGTACATTTTTCCTGCGATAGAGACACTTCACCACTGGGTAGATTGCTCCTCTAGATCTCTAGAGGTAACTATTAAAGGGATAGTAATGTTTCACAAAAAAAGCAGCTCCATAGTATTTGGGCCATGGTGAGTGCTATTTAAATACTGTCAGAGTTGTAGTTCAGAAGTAATTGAATGATAAAGTATCCTCCTCCCGCCCCTTTTACTGATGTAACACTGCTCACCTCAGAGCAGCAAGACTGTCCGGATGGACCGCAGAGAGGGACAATCTTCAGTGAGTATAAGGAAAAACCTGAAAAACTTGTCAAGGGGGGCAGGGTTTTCCTTATGATCACAGAAAGAAGATTGTCCCTTGCTGTGGTCTGTCTGGTCAAGTGACCAGATTCCACATCTGAGGGGAGACCGTTTATACTAGGTAAAAGGGGCAGGAGAGGGGGATACTTTGTCATTCAATTACTCTTGAACTACGACTCTGACAGTACTGAAATAACACTCTACATGGCCCAAATACTATGAAGATTAATTGGAGCTGCTTTTATTGTGACATATTACTATCCCTTTAACTCTGAGTGTCAGAGGGGTGCCAATGCATTGCATGCCACCTAAACTTTAAAGGGTTAAAGGACCACTAACATCTTACCAAATCACAATAAATAACTTCTACTATATGTTTTATACATGGCAGCATTGTGGACAATCAATTGGATTAACCTCTTGGGTGCCAGAGACAATGCTGGAACACTGCTACACATTACACTGGAGATGTCTCCATCACTCAAAAGGTTAATGTCACTATGGGGATTTGATATCATTAACCTTTTGGGTACAAATGGGGAGGAGGTGTCTAACGCAAAGTGGTATGCAACTTAGTTTAATGCAAATTTACACCCTTTAATGTCAGAAGAGCAGGTAACAACACATTTCAAAGACGTGCTTTGCTGGTTAAAAAAAAAAAAAAAAAAAAAAAAAAGTGTTAAACCATTTGAAGCACAAAAGACGCACGGAGCAGAGAACTATTGATACACAAATGTAAAAATTGCAGTGCATGTGTATAAATATATGGTCGGTCATTAATAGAAAAAAGGCCAAAGTGACATACACAGTTCTTAAGGGGAAAATATAATATTTACTGATTCTACTTCTATAGGAGCAGACTTGGTATAAAGCCCAGGGTTGTGTTAAGCATCGCCAAAACAGCTCCTGTGAATTGATTGGGGGAAACATAAAACTGACCCCTCAGGCGACTGAGGAACTAGGCTAAGTCTGCGGCTTAAACCCCAGGTTTCACTTATTGTGCACTCAGTCCCCATAGACTGCCAGGATCAGGTTAGAAGTCCTGTCATTGACAGCCTATGGAGACTGTGTGCACAGCTCCAAGTGACTCATCCTGCAGTTCAGTCTCTCTTCCTGGATCAACTACATAGCACCAGGGGTCATTTTTCAATTTCCAGTTTGGCTTTCCAGTTGATCTTCCATGAGAGCCCTTGCTGTCTTTGCCGGCCTGATCCCACAGTGGCAGAGCTAATGAGAAGGCACTATTCACATGAGAGTCAGCCATTAAAAAGTACCCATCACATTGAAAGTTCCTTCTCGGAAGCTTTGCTCCTCTGGAAGAAGACCTTCTATGGAAGCCGGGAATGCATTGTGAGCCCTGCTATCAGCTTGAGAGCAGATGTTACCATGCTGAGCAAATCCTTCTATTAAACTACTCTCTGCTTACTCAACTGAGGTAGCTGCATGGAAAAATGGATGCCCTGTAGCACTGCAGCTTTCACAATTTAAAGTGAAAAATAAATACTAGCTTATTCATTTTGAAAAAAATAATCTTGTTTTCAGACGCTATGTAATATTGGCAAAAAATTAATTCTTACATGGCTTGGAGGTACATTTTTACATTAACCCTTTAAGGACGCAAGGGGTGGGCAACACACTGCAAGCCAATGAGTTCCAATGTTTATAGTGTTAAAGGGATAGTAATACTTTGTTTTATCTTTATTTTATTTTGTAGGCATTAAAAAAACATGAAGAACGATATAAGTCTTATCTCTGAAACCTTTATGGTTTAAGAGATATTCACAAGCAAAGTATCCCCCCCGTTCAGCCACATCAGAAGGGAGGTGCCCAGGTAGACTGCAGAGAGGGACAATCTTCAATTAAGATAAGGGAAAAAGCTGAAAAACTTGTCAAGGGGGGAAGGGCTTTCATTGTTTTCATACAAAGAAGATTGTCCCCTTCTGTTATCTGTCTAGTCTTACAACCAGATTCACATCTGAGAAGAGATGGCTTACACTAGGTAAAAGGAATGGGAGGGGAAACTTTGCTTGTGAATATCTCTTAAACCATAAAGGTTTGAGAGATAAGACTTATATCATTCTTCGTGTTTTTTTAATGCCTACAAAATAAAATAAAGTTAAAACGAAGTATTATTATCCCTTTAAGTTGAAAAGTTTGGCAGAACTGGGGAAATAAGCAAAGACAGAAATCAAACTTATTTTTACCTTTAGAATAGCACTGCGCTGCTGTTCCACAGTCCCCTGTACTGGGTGCACTCCTAAGCACGGATAGACCAGTCCAAGGTGCCTGCACATTGTAAGGTAAGCAGTCTCAATTCCAGACGTATTCATGATGAACTAAGGCTGGGGTGGCACTTGTGACCCTCACCTTGTTGTAAATACAATTCCGATCATCCCATGGTGTAATTCTAAAGTAAACCAACTGCACCACAGGGGACAAATAAAAACTACCTCCGATTTAAATGGGGGTTTTTAATGAAGCAGTAAGTTGGATACCTCTCTAGCATTCAAGGGGTTAAAATCCCCATAGCTTAAAGGGATAGTAATACTTAATTATTACTAATACCTATATTAAAGTCCAATTAAAAATAAATGTATCTTCCCCAGTGTCATCTCTCAAACCTTTATGGTTTGAGAGATTATTGCTCCTAAATTTACCCTCTCCCTCCCCCTTCTCCACAGTCAGCGTTCTAGCCGACTGCAGGAAAGCCAGTCGTACGACTTTCAGGCGGCTCTCCAGCACAGCCAAGATCGCATTAATAAAAAAGAAATCTTTTACTGAAATGATCTTCTACGTGTTCTTTGTTTGCAAGCACACGTAGAAGACTGTTTTAGTGAAATTTTTTTTTTTTTTTAATTAACGCAATTGTGGCTCTGCTGCAGAACCGCCTCATGATCTAAGACCGGATTTCCCTTCAGTCAGCTACGACGTTGACTTCCCTTTAAAACTCTTCCATTTCCTCTGACATGCATATTTCTGTGATTTATTGGGCTGGGTCATACCAATGTTTCACTCTCCACTTATGTAGGTTTCTATTATATATTCAAGCCCATTAATGACAAATAAACCAACACGGGCCTTCAGTGGAGAGGACAGTGATGCTGTTTCCTCTCCCATAAGCTCAGAGCTAACTGCTAACCTCTCCAGAGATGCAGATGACCAAAATCTGCACAGCCATCTGACAGGAAATGGGTATGTTTTAAGCTATGGCTGGGTAGGCAAACTTTGGCTCTCCGGCTGTTGGGGAATACTTCTCCAATCATCCTCGACCAGCCGTTGACTCTGATGATGAGGGCTGTAGTCCCCAACAGCTGGAAAGCTAAAGGTTGCAAACTCCTGAGCTATGGAACTCGGTACACTACCGAGGATACTACCTATAATTATAAAAGCCATTTACCAAGACCTTTTACCGTCCCTATAAAACAACTATTCATTCATTAATATATGGACATACCTTTTAGAAAGCTGTATTAGTTTTTCAAACTCTCCTGAGTGCTCGGTAACGGCAACAAGGGCGCGGATACCAATCTGTAACCCAGAACACAGGAATTAAATTGGAAGGGTACACTTGATTAACCGCTTGGATGAAAATGACAGTGTTTCATAATGCACTGGAGATGTCTAGCAACCAAGAGGTTAAATGAATACCATGCCACATGAAGTAGACAGAGTGGAAAATTCACTTAGAAATCAATCAAGTTAAGCAGGATGTGCAGACTAAGACACAAGGACAATTATGGTCCTCGGACATGGTCATTCCATCCCCCAATGCAAATTCAATTAAATGGATCTACAGTTATAAACTGCAGGGCATATTCAGGAAGTTAAACCTTTGATTGCCAGGTGTTGAGTACCACTCTGGCACTCAAAGGGTTAAAGTTAAGCACTGCACTGATTGATTTAAAGGGATGTTAAGGTTTCATAATAAAAGCAGTCTGATTAATCTTCATAGTATTTTGGCCATGAAGAGTGTTATTTCAATACTGTCAGAGTTGTAGTTCAAGATTAATTGAATGATAAAGTATCCCCCTCCCGTCCCTTTTACTGATGTAACACTGCTCACCTCAGAGCAGCAAGACTGTCCAGATAGATCACAGACAGGGACAATCTTCAGTGATCATAATAAAAAGCCTGAAAAACCTGTCAATGGGGCAGGGTTTTCATTGTTCTCACTGTAAGAGGATTGTCCCTTGCTGTGAGCTGCCTTGTCCCAGGATCAGATTCCAAATCTGAGGTAAAAGGGGAAGGAGGGGGATACTTTATCATTCAATTACTCTTGAACTACAGCTCTAACAATATTGAAATAATACTCTATATGGCTCAAATGCTATGAAGATTAATTGGAACTGCTGTTTTTGTGAAACATTACTATCCCTTTAAATTGGTCTTTTAACACTTTGAATGTTAGAGAGGTATGTAAGACATTGCTTTTTCCAGTGGTGCATGCGTGGAATGCTCCTTTGAAAAGAATTTATCACATGGGGATACATGGGACGTAATAATCATCAACAAGGACTTGATTTCCCCAGTTATCAGCTCTGTGCTTTTATGCTCCCTCACCTGGGTGTGCGTCAGAGGTCCTATAAAAGACAAACCTCTGGAAGACTGGATCAGTCATAATTTACAGTTTTCTGAAGGTCTTAGAAGCACATAGGTATAAAGGGTAATGAACTGCACTTAAAAGTGGACCTGCCACCCAAAGACAAGTTCAGTTTAAGAGATAATTAAAATCTGCCTCTGTGTTGTACTAGCCAATATCCGTAAAATAAAGTGTTTGAAAAATTAACCTCTTCTGTGTTTTGGTTGCACTATGTGGCAAGTCACTGCACATTATGCTAATTAGTTTTATTTGAGACTAAATTTATCACTCACTGTGCTAATGGAGAAGAAAAGGATGCATCATTTCTTTAATATATTTCAAAGTAAATAATACTATTAAAAAACTTGCAAAGAGTTTAAAGGAAGACTATCACATAAATACAACTTTAGTGATTTTAAAAGGGTTTTCAAAATCACTTATATGTTGGATTACCCTTCTTTTTTTTTTTTTTTTGAAAACCAGTTTTCAATTCATTTTGATGTATAGATTATTCTAATGAAGTATCACTGGCCTATTAGAACACACAGTTGATTCTGAAAGGTCTAAGGTGATAGCATTTCTTTATTTCAATAAAAAGAGGGGCATCACAATTTCACAAAAACCAAAAGGTTATGTCCTCTGAAACAGTTGGGGAACTACTGGCCTAGATTCATTCATTGCACCTTGGCCCATATTTATAGAAGCAAACTGGAGTTATTCTGGAGTAAACCAACTGCACTATAGGGGATAATTAAAACCTCCCGTTATATGAAATTGGGTTTTTAATCCATTGAATCATGGGGATTTAGGAAATGTTTTTGTCCCATATGATACAGTTTGTTTATTCCAGAATAACTCTAGTTTGTCATTATAAATTTGAGCCCTTGTTTGGTAATACTGGACCAACACTGAAAGAACTTACATGAAGTGCCACCAACAAATAAACATTCATTCCTAAACGCTGAAAATCAGTAGGACTGTTTCAGGTAGCTCTGCAATGGCGACTTGGCATGTAATATTTCTGCTTCATGAGGTACTGAGTATGTAAGTATGGGAGCTTCACACACCCAAACCACAATAAATCACTGCTTCCAAAACAGTAGACACATCTGTTGCACTTGAAAAAACAGCTGATGCTAATATTAGGGAGATCCACCTCCGACAAAAACGACATACAGCAAAAGGAGAGCAACACAGCAAATTATGTAAAGACTGGATAAAACCATCAAGTTTATTGCAGATAAATACTACAAAGTGGTGTCACAAACAACAAGTCCACAAACACCTGACTCGTTTTAGACCAAACTGCCCTTAGTCATAAGTAGGGATCATTAGTGAACTGACGGCTTAAAAAGTCTAAGCCCCTCCCTTCACACATGAGCCTAGGTATCTGAACATAAAATACACGTATATAAAAACACAACATATAAAATAATAAGGACAGAATTTATAACAACATACAGTCCCACAACATCTAAGTGGGAGATAAAAAAATCTATATATTTTAAATATTTTGGGTGTATAAATCCTGGTGTAACAATTACAGGCAAAAGTCAACACCAAGGACAACATTAAGTCCACATAGATATAAAGACAGTGTCAGTTAAAGGGAAAAAATGTTGGTAACGATAACGCAGGTCTCAAGGAGGTACAAGGGAAATAAACTTAAAGGGACAGTAATGGTTAATTTTAAGTTGATTTAATATTGTAGACATTAAAAAAAGATTAACATCAGTGTAAGTCTTATCTCTCAAACCTTTATGGTTTGAGAAATATAACTTAATAAAGTTACCTTTTCCTGGCTGTTTTACTCAAGGCTGCCATCTAGGGGACAGCTGCAGATTCCAGTCATTTGACCAGACAGAGGCTCTTCAGCAAAGCAGAAATCACACTATTTAGAAATAAATACTTCATTGGAATGGTCTACAAAGTGTGCGTGCAAGCCAGGCACACTTTGTAGACTGTTCCAAATTAAGTATTTATCTTCAGATATCGTTATATCAGCAATGCTGAAGAGCCACATCTGGTCAAGAGACCAGAATATGCTTCAGACAGCTTTACAGCTCGCCAAGGAAAAAGGGGAGGGACCAGAGAACTTTACTCTCCTATATCTCTCAAGCCATAAGGGTTTGAGAGATACGAATAAGTGCAAGTACTCTCTTTTAATTGTATATATCATATAGTTACTACTTTTTTCTGACATTACTATCCCTTTAAAGGGTTAGTAATGTTTCAGTTAGTCTCCAGCTAGGATCGCTCCTTACAGTGTGTACGATATCTCCTTTATGTGGTAATAGTGAAAGCTCTGTATTTCCCATGTTATTACATTATTCATTCTCCACATCTCGCCCCTTTACAGTGAAGTAGGCCCCCTCCCGTCAGATCTGAAGGTACGGCATAAGTACAACTGCGACAACTACCTCCACACTTAAAAAAACATTATTGCTCAACTAAGTATAATTATTATTCAGTGACATCTCTCAAACCATACAGGTTTGAGAGATGCCACTGGGGGCAATTAATTAATTTTTTTTAGTACTATAATACTGAGATTAGTAATTTGTAAGTATGGTTTGAGAGATATTCACAAGCAAAGTTTCCCCTCACTGACCCAAACGATCAAGTCTGCCATCTAGCTGTCACATTTGGAATCCGGTCCACAGAGCAACATGTGGCTCTTCAGCAGAGCCAAGATCACAAGATATAAAATTCATTGGAAGGATCTAAAAAGTGTGCTTGCAAACCAGGCATACTTTGTAGACTATTCGAATGAAGTAGTTCTTCTTATATCTCGCGATCTCTGCTCTGCTGTAGAGCCACGGCCAGTCCTCGGACCGGATTCCAAATCTGAGAGCTAGATGGCAGACTTGATCGTTTTGGTCAGTGAGGGGAAACTTTGCTTGTGACTATCTCAGACTTATAACGTTCATGTTTTTTTTAATGCCTACAAAATAAAATAAACATAAAACATAGTATTACTATCCCTTTAAGTCTACCCTGAAATCCTATCTTCTGGAGCACTAGGACCATGCACTACCATTGGGCAAACTCAACACTTGACACCCTCTTACTCTGTTGTCTGTCTCCCAGTACCCATTTAGACTGTAAGCTCCTTGGGGAAGGGACCTCTCTCCTACTGTTTCTATGAATGTGACACTTATTTTATCCCTTTTTATTTATTGCAACATACATCTTTAAGGAGTTGCTCCATATAAATAACGATATACATAAATACATTTAAGAGAAGATTAGATGCATTTCTTTCAAAAGGGA
This sequence comes from Rhinophrynus dorsalis, assembly GCA_037306005.1. Taxonomy (NCBI): domain Eukaryota; kingdom Metazoa; phylum Chordata; class Amphibia; order Anura; family Rhinophrynidae; genus Rhinophrynus; species Rhinophrynus dorsalis. The sequence goes on from CM074720.1 coordinate 54,529,076, forward strand.
ACATACAGGGTTATACTGTGTATTAATAGGCAAAACAGGAAGTTCTGATAGAGACTATTTGGTAGCAGGAAAGCTATATAATTCTCATTTCTCTGGTTTATAAGACACGGTTGAACTTGATGGACTTGTTTTTTTCCAACCTAATTTACTATGTTACATATAAAGGAAAAGTTGAACAATTATATGGCAAACAAAATGCAAAAAAAGTGACAAGTCAAAAAATTCCCATTTAATTAAATGGCAGGGTTTAACCCCCTTTCATGCTAGAAAGGTTTCCAACACACTGCTTGAAAATGCACTGGAGCCCTCTCTGGCATTCAGGTTAATAGACCCTTTTAAACGTGTGTTTATGTGTCAGTCATGGTGCACTTGGTCTGACCCAGAATTCTATCATAAAGCAGTGGGCAAAGTGGATGCGCAAGATGAGGCCCATAGGCTGCTGCCACACTACAATGTCCACCATTCCGGAATGATGCAAATCCTTGAGGGCCTCATATAGCTCATCCCTGTTCTAGAGGCAGATTTTATACAGGAGGAATTTTATTCATAAAAGCAACCAGAGTTATTCTAATGTTAAACAAATTATAGACCCCAGAACAGTCATTAGGTTAGTGAACTTATGTAGACTGAGATCAACAATTACTCACAGTCTTTGCTTCTTCTAAAACTCTGTCAATGTCCTGTAAAAAAAAATATATATAAAAATTATTAAAAAATATATGTGACACTTTTATGGAATGCTCACTAATATCATATCAAATCAAACCCAAAAATCAATTAACCATGATGTGATTCTTCTCCTCAAATACCCTCGAGAACGTTATAATTTTAATATTTACACACCATACACATATATTACATACACGTAAGGTCACACGAACGCACAGAATGTTCCCAGCATTCTATGCATTCGGGCAGTCTCTACTGTGCATAACTGCATCAGACAAACATTCTGGCCTTATATATATATATTTTTATATAATAATTCGCTAAAACGTGTGTAACAACGCAGTCATGTGCAGTAGAGACTGCCCGCGCCGCGGCTGATACAGAGCTGAGCTCTGTATCAACCGCAGTGCGGGCAGTCTCTACTTTGCATGACTGCCCCGCAACCGGCTGTCAGTGACACTGTGGCCCGTGTAACGGGCTCTTCAACTAGTATATATAATATAATATACACACACACACATATATATAGGATTGTATGCTCAAAAGAAAAAAGCATGGGAATTCTGCTGCAAACCAATTGCACAACAAGGTAGAACTGAGGGAGAACTAAAAAAGTTCAAAAATCCCCATTGATTTTAATCCTATAAATGCTAAAGAGGTCTCCACGGCATTGAACTGTAGTATTTTTTTAATAAAGCGCCTAGCAGCAATCAGGTTACCCTTGTACTCACCAAGAAAAGCTCAATGGTGTGTTTTTTAATCACAATAAGACTTTATTGATACTTTAATCCCTAAGATTCTAGAGACATCTCCTGCATACTGCTTCACACATGACATCCTGGGGGGCGTAGCAGGGACTGTTCAGGAGCTGAGGAAAGTGTAACAAGTGAAGGGTGTCCCAATATTCATATAAGCCTTTATGCACAAAGCAAAAAGTAGAGTAATTCTTTTCCAAACCAATTTCACTATAGTGAACTAATAAATATTCCCCAAATGTCCAATAATTTCAATATGGTACTTAACCCCATAAAGCAGAACTTTCAGCTTTATAATATTGTCCCCCCAATACATTAGTATTCTAGAGATAGGCAAAGTAATAGTTGTATTATGGTGAATAAATCTACATTATTGAAGTAATTCACCTCCTTCTGCAGGCATCCAGTGGACAACAGCGCAGACATCATAAAGGGAAGTTGCCTCTGAGTCTGCAATGTCTGTCCAGTGCACTGCCCGGATTGGGGGTGACATTCATTGGGTACCTTAAGGTAAGGGAAGTTGCTGCCTGTGCAGGCGCATAGAGCTTCTCTTGTAAGTTCTGTGCCCTGGATGCCTGCAGAAGGAGGTGGATTACTTCAATAATGTAGATTTATTCACCATAACACAACTATTACTTTGCCTATCGCTAGATTACTAATGTATTGGAGCAATATTATAAAGCTGAAAGTTCCGCTTTAACCCTTTAAGTGCCAGAGGGGTACGCAACGCATTGCAACTTTATTTTGTGTTGTAGATTTTAAAAAAAGGAAATTATGTGGAGGAAATCACTTCTCTCAAATCTTTATGGTTTGAGAGCTACTCGTCACTAAAGTTCCCCTCTCCCGCCCCTTCTCCTGATGTCAGCAGTCTACTGACAGCAGGAGATCCTGGTCCTGGGACCAGCTGGCGGCTCTTCAGCAGAGCTGAAATACCGTTATTTAAAAATAATTTATTCACTGGAACGGTCTACAAAGTGTGCTTGGTTTATAAGCACAATTTGTAGACCGTTCCAATAAAGTAGTTCTTTTTAAATATTGCCATTTCGGCTCTGCTGAAGAGCCGCCTCGAATCTCCCGCTGTCAACTTTACAGCTGACATCAGGAGAAGGGGAGGGAGCGGGGAACTTAAGCGGCGAATATGTCAAACCATAAGGGTTTGAGAGATGAGATTTGCTCCACATAATTTCCTTTTCTTAAAATGTACAACACCTAATAAAGTTACAATGCGTTGCTTACTCCTCTGGCACTCAAAGGATTAAAGTGGAACTTTCAGCTTTATAATATTGCCCCCCAATACATTAGTAATATAGCAATAGGCAAAGTAATAGTTGTATTATGGTGAATAAATCTACATTATTGAAGTAGTCCACCCTCTTCTGCAGGCATCCAGCGCACAGAACTTACAAGAGAAGCTCTATGCTCCTGCACAGGCAGCAACTTCCCTCTTTTTTTTAAATCTACAACACATAATAAAGTTACCATTGGGCATTACTAACCCTTTAAGGCCTCTACCTTTAACTCAATGGAAGATTTGTATTGGTCTCCTACACAACAGACGGTCACATTCAGATGACTATTCTGGCACCCAACAAATAAAACATAACAAACAAAGTACTGGTCAGAAATGCTCAATTAGGAGTAAGCCTGCTAGTGAATTTAACAGGTTGTATACAAATTGTGTCCTACTCGGGGCGCAATGTCTTTTAGCTCACTAGTGCCTTTCACAGAGAGGGAAAAAAAAAAAACACATCTTACTGATCCAGCCATGATAACAGTCCACCTACAAAGTGACACAAAATTTGTCTACAAACAAGAGAACCAGAGAACCCCAGATGTACATTTCAGTCTTGGTGGCTTTGTCAGTGAGATGTAGCAGATCTCTCTAGGCACTGTGAGCCAGATGTCCACATCTGGAAAATAATATTTTGCACCCAGTTTCTTTTGTGCATAAGATCTTTACTCAATGAAGATTCATATGAATGAAGAAAAAAGGAAGCAATTTTGATGTAAATGACTGTCAACATCACCAGCTGTGGGAAACACATGACCCTCTGCTATGGTTAAATTACAACTCCCAGAAGATGACTGGAATATGTAGTCGTTATTCCAGCAATAGCTGGTGATCTACATATTGCTCACCTCTGTACCGTGTGTCATAGAAGTGTTGCCATCCATGCCCACTCTTACATGCTTCTCAAACGTTCCTCTTTAGTAGGGACAGTAACTATTTGAGACCCAAATCCTTTTGCCCTACCCAGGTGCTACTCTTTTTAGGAGATCAGACTGAGTGATGTGTTTCTATGTGTATCACATTGCTCCACAGCAATAAAACTCAAGTTTGTTTAAACTTCAGTACAGGTGTTTATAAACTAATCTGTGTAAATACAATAGCTTGGTCTTATTCTAAATCACTCAGTTATATATAAAGAGGCGTCAACATGTCATGATGCGACCTAAAAAGTATCGGTAATACGTCGCCCACCACGATGACACTTAAACCAAAAGTGTCCCTCTTTGGCCATTTCAAATGCTGGGATGAATGCTCTTACATTATTAAATTCTGATGCAGACAGGTGACAGTGACAGTCCACGATTCCCAGGGACCCCTCCATTTGGGGAAACGTTTCAATTTTACCATGAGCCGAGGACCAAACAACAGTAAAAATCACCCAAACCAGGCACAAGGCTACCAGGGCGCATGCTCACAAGTGCAAGACTGATCTGCAAAGCCGCCATCTTGCTACACCCACAAGGAAGCCAATGTATTGTTTTACAGCGTATCAACTGACAATAGTGAGGAAAACATGGTCTGAAAACTCGAGTGTGCATGTATTTTATTTAGAGTTGCAGGATGGGACTAGGCGTATGTTGAAGAACGATTCCAGGAGTTGCAAGATGACGAGCAAGTACCTTCCTGTATCCGTTTGTTATGATTGTCCTGATAGGAATAATCCTTTAAGGAACAAAAGAGATACTGAACGTATTGTAGATCAATGCTTTGAACACTCCTCATGTCATCATTGCATTAATAGGATTCAGTATGAATGCATTGTTCCTTGACCCCCTTGAAGGCCAGAGGTTGGTGTAACGCAGCGCGCCTGTCTGGTCCTCAAAGGGTTAATATATCAGGCTAATGGCGATTACCTGTCTCACAGGTATACCCGTGACTGGATTCCCTTGTGCGGGGAAAAAATGGACCGGAGAATCACTCTGCCTGGAACTAATATGCTGAGAGTTGCGTTCCTACCCGAGCTGGATTTGATGTGACACTTCCGGACTGAAGTATTTTTAAGTTTGAAAATGGCGGTAAGCCCCGGTTGCAGCCCTCGGCGGCGGAGTGCCCGCTTAAAGCTAGTGTCACCGGATAGCTCTCAGACTGAGACCTTAGTTCTTGGGGTCCCGGAGCGAGCGAATGTCACCCGTCGTGAAAGCCTGCAGGTATGTCGGGTCCCAGAGACTGCGAGTTTGAGAGAGACCAGGCGAACCAGGGCCTACACTGGAAACAGGACCCGGGTGTCTGGTGATTCTGGAACCTCCAGTCCGAATGGAGTTCTTAAGTCTGGCGAAGGCAGACGTTCCGTTAAGAGTGCAGCCCGGGGAGCAGACGATGCTAGGTCCTCTGATAGATGTGGGTCTAAGGTCCCAGGAGATGCTGGATCACACATCCGATCTCACAGAACTCAAGACCCTGGAGAGGCAGACTCCGTTAGTGAAAGTAAAGCACTGGACCCTGTACAGACAGTGTCATCCAGGAAAAGCAAAGCATTTGAGCCTGTTGAAGCAGCGTCATCTAGGGAAAGCAAAGTATCGCACCCTGTAGAGGCGGTCTCGTCCAGTGAAGGCAAAGTATTGGACACAAGAGAGGCAGACTCATCCAGTAAAGGCAAACTACTGGAACATGAACAACTTGGCTCATCTAATCAAGGCACAACTAAAAACTCTGGAAAAGCAGGTTCAACCAGTGAATGTAAAGTCCAAGGCCCAAGAGAGACAGTGTCCTCCCATGAGAGTAAAGCACTGGGCCTTCAAGAGGTGAAGCCCAGCTATAAAAGTGAGGATCTTGGATGTGGACAGGTGGGCCCTATCAATGAAGGAATATCATTGGACCCTGGAGAGGTAGGGTCAGTAAGGGAAAGTAAGGTTCTGGCCCTTGGGGATACAGGATCTTCTGCTGAAAGTAAAGTGAATTCTGTGGAAAATGGCTCCTCCAGAGACAACCGAGCCCAGGATACAGATGCAGCCTCCAACACACAGAGGCTGTCTGGTCCTGAAGAACTTGCACATAGTGATGAAAATGGACCCTGCTTTCCTGTAGAGGAAAACTTTACCACAGTGTGTGGAGCTCAGGGGATTGGAGATGCAGGTGCCATTAACGCTAAAGCAACATTACATGGTGGAGAGGCAGACTCTTCTGGCAAGGACATAGCATCAGTCTCTGAAAAGACAGGGTCTTCTGGTGAAAGCAGAGATAGGATTCCTGTAGAAGCAGGGTGCTCCACTGGTGTGAGCTCAGATTCTATTAATGATTTCAGGGTGCGATGCTGTTCTAAGCAAATTGTGCAGGAGGTGTTGGAAATGTGCACTGAATTTAGCAAAGAAGTCATAGAAAGTCAGCAACAACTGAACCAGGGACGGAAGGAAGAGGAGCTGAGGAAGTGCATTTGGGTGAGATGAAATGCTACTAATAAGACATGTATTTATCTTGAGTAACTATTGTCAGTAGTTACAATGTGGCTGTAATTTGAAAGCTGCTTTTAAATAGCCTGCAATATAATCTCGCAGTACAAATTACCACTCAACTGTTGCTGTAATGCTGAGTAAATATATGAATTTTCCTTAATTCAGACGCCTAGTAGTAGTTACGTAGGTACTGCTGTTTTGTAATATATCCATGTAATCACTGCTGACTAATGTCTGTTTAAGACTTCAGAAAGTCAGTTATTCATGCAATATATTCTCACCATGGGTCCTATATCTGGCTTCAGACAAAGTCAATAGCTAATGTCACCTAGATTATAGCGTAATGAAACACTTGACTAGATCACTGCAGTATACATATGGAGAACATCATGGAGTATAGTTTATTTTAGATTTGTGAACCATGAACTGCTCAAATCTCCAAAGCCTTCTATTGTGTCCACTTCCAAGTAACTGCTCTGAATCAACTGAGCATCAGTATGATTTCTCTCAGACTCTATAAACAAGGAGTTACACTGTAGCATTACTTGTCAAGTAGTTACAGCTCAGGTTGGAGCTTATTGAATGGGGATAACTTACAATCTATATACTTGTAACAGTATAGAGTAGATGAAGGTTTCCACTATGTGTAATAATACTGCACTTACGAATTAATGACCGTAAGAGTAGCCTGCCGGACTATAGGGAAGCCCTGTAAATGGATCCATGTGGAGGGTCCCTATACTAGTCCCCTAGTGGCTGTCTCAAATCTGTGTGCCACTTGGCTAGGCCCTATAACAGTTCTGGCCACACAAGATTCACTAAGAACTGGGGCACATTGCACTTCAGTAAAATTTGTATATTATGGCATGTGCAGATCTATGTCCCAACTAATTTCACCAAATTCACTGCTTCGTCAGGGGGGGGTCTATAGTCTATGTAGCTCTTGAAACTTGTGTGGTTGGAATTGATATAGGGCCTAGCTGAGTGGCACACGCCACCAGGGTACTAGTATAGGGACCCTCCACAAGGATCCACTTACAGGGCTTCCTTATTGTTCAGCAGGCTGCTCTTACTGTTACTAATTCATAAGTGCAGTACTATCACACATACTGGAAACCGTTCTCTACTCTATATTATTACTAGTGTATTGATTGTTAGTTCTCCCTGTTCAATAGGCCCCAGTCTGAGCTTGTAACTACTTGACGAGTAAACTACAATGTAACTCCTTGTTTTAGTCTGAGAGAAATTGATCAGACTGCTCTTTCGATACAGAGCTGTTACTTGGACGTGGACATACTGGAAGGCTTCTGAGATTGAAGCAATTTGAGAGTTCATGGTTCACATATCTAAGATAAACATAATCTCTATGGTGTTATCCATATGTATACTACTACAGTGTTATATTTAAACTGGAGTTTCATTGCACTATAACAGTGATTCTCAACCAGGGTGCCGTGGCACTTTGGTGTGCCACGGATGCCAATTTAGGGTGCCCCATGTTTTCTATGAAGACTAACAAAAATGGACTTTTAAATAAAGATTTATAGAAATTGTTCTGCACATTTTTTTTTCTCTTGTTATTATGATTGTAAGACCTAATAATAACTGTATATTTATGCATTGTACCTTCATTATGCCCTTGATAAAGTACGTTAAATGTTAGATGTGCCCCAAATTTTCTATATTACTTGAAAGGGGTGCCCTGAACACAAAAAGATTGAGAACCACTGCACTATAACTTAGCGACATTAGCTATTGATTACTTTTTTCTAAAGCCAGATATATTGGATAGCTAGGGTGCGAATATTACATAAATAACTGAATTTCATGGCAATATTTCTTCTGAATTTTTAGACTATTTTTAGTCAGCAGTGATATACACTGGGATGTTACGAAACCGCAGTACCTGTCATTAATTACTACTAGATGTCTTGGTGAATTTTGGAAAATTCATATTAACTCTGTACAGATTACCACTCAATTCTTGCTGTGAGATTATATTGCAGGCGACTTACAGTAGCATTTTGTTTTCAAGTGAACATTCAGTTATTTACGGTTGGTCAGATGTATATATTTTTATCTGTCAATTTGAGTTATAAGTGGCTTATACTATTTTAAATTAAAGGTTAAGCTTTATGAAAATGTTCTTTGCTCTCACATACTTTGTATACTGAACTGTTTTTCTTGGAGTAATTGGGCATGTTCAACTTATGAAAACAGCACTTATGACTTGATTTAATGTACCAATGTATCTTGTTTTTGTTCTTGATTTAAAACTGCAGTAGATCTTTACTCTGAACATACGTAGATAACCAATGTTCTACACATTTATAGTGCTGCTGAGACAGGTCTGAAATTATATATTAATTTACCTATTTTTTCACCAAGTAGTTGGTATGGATATTATGAGAACTCTGGTATTACATAAGCACAGTAAGGCAGTATAGCATTACCTGGCTAGTCTTATGGAATGGTGTATTCCCTAAAGACCTCCTGTAAAAATCGGAGGCGCACTGGCAGGCACATTATGGGAACTGTTCCCATAGCTGTCAGGTAATTGCCTGCACTTAGAAGGCCCTAATAGGTTGCTAGCAACAGAATCCAACAGTGGACTTTTGCTATTGGTTCAGGAAGATCAGCAAGAAATGCAGTAGTGAACTAGCCAGATACTGTCTAATATGGGGCGTTGGCATCAGGAAGAACAGTGATGCCAGTTTAAATGGGTTATTTTTAAGCCCTCCCCTGTGCAGTTGGACGGTCATGTCTCCATAAGGGTATTAATACATTTTAAACTTTATTCATTGTTCTGCATAGTCTAAGTTCTACCTTGGAGAATTTACCTAGAAAGCCTCTGCTGTATGTATATGATGGTGTGGAGTTAAATATAATAACTGATTCTCCAGCTTTCGGGCATGACTGGAGCTTCACTCCCAAACAGCAGGAGACACAAAGGTTACCCAACTAAAAAGAATTTAGAAGTGCAAAAGAAAAGTATGTTTCAGAAGGTAATGCTATAACAAGAATGTTAGGAACCAGAGTACTAGTAACATCTGGCAGGGTATGGTGTTAATTGTAATTCTGCAACAACAAGAGGATCATGTTGTCCAATCCCTTTTTTCTAGGGATATTTTTACACTTTTTTTTTTTTTTTTTTTTTTTGACTCCGTTTTTGAACAATATTTAATTTTTCCAGGATTTTGAAAGGGCTTTTCAGGAAAATATCAGCATTAATGGTCAGTCTTGGGATGAGGCTTCAGAAACCCAAAATGGCAAGTAATTTATTTTTTTTTTCTTCAATCTCACTAATTTGTATACGTTGCAGTAATGAGTAATTCCCTTTCGACCTGAGGTAGCAAAAAATGTGGTTCTCAAACTGTAGTTTAGAAAAACTGTGCATAACCCTTTGAGTGCCAGAGAGGAATCTAACTCATTGTATTGCAATTTGTTGGATAATTCTCTGGCATTCAAAGGGTTAAAGGGGAATTGTGCCCTGGGAAAGAGGCTGTTGGCTTAACAGAAGGATTTACTTAGCTGTTGCATATATCTGTTTGGAGGAAAACTAGGTACTCTTAGTAGTTTTTGATTTTTCTTCTAGTCCACTGCAAATTGTGTGAACGTGTTATCAGTGCAAGGGGCATAGCTCGAACTCCCTACCCATAGTCCTCAGGACGACTCTGGATCACTCTGCATTCAAGAAACTGAAAATATGGCTCTTTGACATAGGACCCCCACGGACACACTCACACCATAGTTATCTCTCACTTACTGGTCCCTCAGTCATTCTCTTGTCTTTCCTTCCCTCTATTTTTATACCCCTCAATAGACTGCCCTTATTTCTGGCTCTCCTCTATAGCTCTTTTAGGCACCCTGCTACCTTCTCTTCTGTTCTCTAAATCTGTCCTTTTTCAACTTCCCTTACAGTTTGTTGCCTTTCAAGTACATAGAAGCAGGGCTTACCATGTTTATGCTCAGTATAATTTGGTCCTTTCCATTCCGATCTGTGGAAGCCCACCATTTGCTGTGAGGATGCATGCCCTAGCTCTAAGCATGAATAGGGCTAACGGTATGCTGATACAGCAGATATTAATCTATAACTTACATTGTATGAAGGGGAAACTACATGGGCAAGTTCAAAGCCATTTAATTAGTATGCAATAGCTTAGTGGAAATGGTAGGTTGTACTGAAGGCAGATTGTATGTTACACAGTTTAAAACGCACAATAGTCTTACATGTCTGGGTTGGGAGGAAGATTGCCTTCATACAAAGGAACCAAATTGAGCAGGGACAAAGCTGAGCAATTCTGGAGCAAAGCTCTGCACTGTGGAGTGGAGTGGGGGGGGGGGGGGAAGTAAACAAAATGTCCACAGATCTTAAATATGACTTAACCCCTTAAATGCTAGAGGGTTTTCCAGCACCTTGCAAAGCAATGAGTTAGGAGAAAAATCTAGCACTGAAGGGTTTAAAAGCCTCATTTAACTCCTATGGGGATTTTTTTTTTCTCCCTTGTGATGCAGCTGGTTTGCTACAGAATTTCTTGTTCATCTTTTAAACACAAGTCCCTGTAATCCTGGACAGTGTTATATCATCATCTCCCCCCCCCCCGGTGTTTCTGCCCAGTTTTACCACCATTTACTTATATATCCTTTTCATTGTGTTCTCTACACACACTCGCGCGCGCGCGCGCACACACACACACACACACTCGCACGCGCGCTCACACACGCGCGCACACATCCAGTAAGGATGAGAAAGTATGTATGTGTATATATAAAAAATCTCTATAGCCCTTTAGTATGTTATGTAGGCCAGGGGTAGTCTTACTGACCTTCAGCTGTTGACTAACTGGAGATGATGGGAGCGTTTATACCTTCCCCCCCAAACTGCTAGCTGAAAAATTTAGTTCCCAACAGCCTGAGACCTAGTAATAGGGTACATATTTCAACAAGTTCATATCAGATACATGTGAACACAATCCTAGTTTAATACTGTTATTATTGTGCCTACAGAACCAGCTCTGAAAATCCTAGAAGACAAACTGGATGCTGCAATAGTGGATGCTGCAATGAAACGGAAACGTTATCCAAGAAAAATTCTTGCTCAGTTTGTTAAAATGCTAAAGACTGAGAGGGAGGTTCTGGTATGTAACCTGCTTAAAACATCAAGAGTACAGTTTATATTATGCATACTCATTGTGTCCCCAAATTCACACCTGGTGTCCTACAATATCAACAGTCTTTCTCCTGTTCATTTCTTCTGTATACTAATTCCTCCCCTCAGGTCCTTTAAAGGGGTAAGTGATCTCATGCACTCACTGTTTGTCTGGAAAACTACCAGTGACCTCACCAAAGACTTAACTTAACTCAGTCCTACAAGTCATCTCTTGAACAAAAATGCAACTGCAAAAATATTTAGGGTCAATATTAAAGGGATAGTAACACTAATATGAGGTCATCAAGCTTTTGAGGACTAATTCCCATATGGTCTCTGCTTTTGGCCTTTGGAGGATGATGGGAGTTGTAGTTCTCAACAGTTGGAGGGCCTCATTTTGCCCGCTCCATCCTATAGCCTCTCCACCCCTGCATTAAAGTGTTGGTAATGTCCATATACAAATAGTTTGCATTGTTTAGAGCTTAATTTTATTTGAATGCAAAAAACCCTATCAAACCGCTATGGTTTGAGCGGTAGATGCATTCAACGTTTGTTTCCTGCTGTCAGCTTGCAAGCACACTTTTTAGACCATTCCAGTGCAGTCATTCGTTCTAAATAACGAGATTGCGGCTCTGCTGCAGAGCCTCTGTCTCGGCCTACATGGATCACCTGCTGACTGATTTACAGCTGACAGCAGGAAACCTCAAACTTTGAATGCATCTCTCTCTCAAACCATAGTGGTTTAAGAGGGTTTTTTTGCATTCAAATCCACTTTTAAGCTCTAAACAATGCAACATATTTGTACATGGCCATTACGCACACCTGCAAGTGCATACAGATCTTGCAAACAGTCACTTATACCAAACGTTTTAAAGATGATAGCTTTGGTTACAGCGTGTGTGTGTGTGTCAAATTATTTCAAACATTGGGTTATAGAAATGCATATGTATGCAGGGAATACAAGAGACCAGCAAGGCAGTACACATCACTTTAAAATGGCAGGGAAACTACCATTGAGACCAACAGGACTTTAATGTATATGGTTTCTCTCGTAGTATACTCAGTCAGGTAAATAAGCTAAAATACCTGTCTTTCCCTTTGTTGCTGTATGTTGAGAACAAAAATGGTACAGGGAGATGGGAGTGGCTGCACCCTGGTGTCGGCCAGGCAACATTTACCGTGATGCTGCATGTTTGAACACTCTTTTTATTACAGGATAAATAAATGAGCTCTTAATACTGCCCAAAATAAAACTGTTTAATTTTAAATATGCATTTTCAGCTAGAATCTTAATCGAGTGTTTGGCGTTTGGTTTTTTTTTTTTTTTTTTTTTTTTTTTTGTTTGGTCCGTAAACCTAAATAAAACCCACTGCTCTTCATAAAGGTTTTTTCCTTTTTTAGCGTTTTTACAGGGGGGGAAAAAAAAACTATAAAGATCTGTTGTTGGAGCCCTCAGAGATCATATCCTTGTTGATGAGGCTGAAAAAAGATGCCCTCCAAGGTCGTCCCTTGCCATATCACCCCTGTTGATACAAAAGAAGGCAAAAAACACAAACTCCATTGAAGCAATTTCATATTAAAGCGGAACTTTCAGATCTTACCAAGTTGCCATGCATTCATTAAATGCATGGCGACTAGCTTGGAAATCGTTGTCTTGGCTTTAAAAAAATAGCAGATTGTAAAGAAATCCTTGCTGTTTGGGGACTGATGGGCAGGTTAGTGCGGTCTGCGCGCCTGCATTATCAGTCCTTTCCGGTAACCTTATGGTACACTACAGTGCTACTCAATGGCGACCAGGACTGACATCACAGGCGCGCAGACAAGATGTCTGCGCTGTAGTCTGGCTTCCAGTCTCCAAACAGCAAGGATTTCTTTACAATCTACTTTTAAAGGTAAGACATTGATTTCCAAGCTAGTCGCCATGCGCTTAATGAATGCATGGCGACTTGGTAAGATCTGAAAGTTCCACTTTAAGCTCCAAGTGGGTAAACTAAATTTTCTTTCTGACTCCAAATGGCAGATATTTCCTCGGGTCAACAATCTATCTGCTTTGATGCCAACTGTTGTCATTCTCAGTATTGTGTTAGATATCAAATACTTTGAACGCAATTACAGTACTACAAGCACAGCACCCAGAGGCAAATAATTCCAGAACTTTACTGCTCTGTTTATAAAAAAAAAAAAAAAAAAAAAATCATTGCGTTTTTGTGTGTCAAAAACACATTTCCTCTAGTCTTAAAGTATGATCTCTTATTTGTTTACTCTTTGAGTAAATCATTCCTTGGAGAGTTCTTTGTATTGACCTTGAATATATTTGTAAATTGTAATCCTATCAGCCCTTGGACATTTCTTCTCTAATGTAAAGAAGCCCAGTTTGGGTAGTCTCTTTATAACTCAGATCCTCCAATCCAATTATCAGTTTTGTTGCACGTCTCTGTACTCTACAATTTAATAATGTCTTTTCTTAAGAACTAGTGCCCAAAACTTCTCTCAAATTCTAGAGGAATCCTTACCAAGGATTTATATAGAGGTAGAATTATATTTGCATCTCTGCAGCTATACCTCTTTTTATGCAGGCTAGTACACTATTTGCTCTTGCAGCAGCTGAGTGACTATGCACACTGAAGTCTATAGTCTATCAGTACTCCTAAATCTTTCTCTAATGAGCATTCCCCAGGTAGATTCCCATTTATTGTATATGCAATATGTTTGTTTCTGCAGCTCAAATGCATCTCCCCTACCACTTTTCTGCCCATTCACTCAGTTTATCTAAATCCTTCTGCAGATGAAAAATATATATGCTCTTGTATGTATTTCCTTACTCACAGCTTGGTGTCCTCCGCAAACACTGAGACATTACTTTCAATTTCACTTCTAGGTAATTAATAAACAAATAAAAAAACATTGGGCCTGGGACTAGACCCTGTGGCACCCCACCTACAACTTTAGACCAACTTGAAAAAGGTTCAAATTACAACTCTGCCATATATCACATAAACAGTTCTGTCCATGCACAGATATCCAATCCCAAACCAAAGCCTTTTAATTTATGTAGTAATCTGCTGTGAGGTACCGTAACAAAGGCTTTTGCAAAATCAAAGTGTATACTGCATCAACAGCAATTCCCTTGTTCAAATTACTACTTATCCTTTTGTAAAATGCAAGTAAATTCGTTTGACATGATCTAGTCCTAAAACCATGCTGACTCCTAATGATTTTCACACTTCTGCATACTGTCAGAAATCCCTTCCAATATCTTACCCACTACGGAACTCAAGTTCACAAGTCTATAACTTCATGGCTTGATATTGCCCCCTTTTTGTTTTAAAAAAAAAAAAAAAAAAAAAAACTACATTTGCTTTTACAGGGCATAATGTCTGAAAGTGAATCAATAAATATTATGTATAATGGTCTTGCTATTACTGACCTAAGTTCTTTAAGTGTCCTTGGGTGTATTCCAGCAGGTCCAGGTGCTTTATTCACCATAAACTTTTCCAGTCTCTTTTGGACTTTGTCCTCAGTAAGCCCTGTATATGAGGAAATTCTGTACTTTTGTTGGTTTGCCCATATCCTTCCGTTGCCTGCCTTCATTTTATATACAGATGGAATGAATGTATTTAGCAAGGAAAAGGCTATGGCTCATGCCTTAACCCTTTGCTTTGCAATGCGTTGCGTACCCCTCTGGCACTCAAAGGGTTAATTAATTTACCTGTCTCAGCCTTAAGAGGATAAATATTCACTTTTATAACTTTATTAATATACTTTGTAGAATTGCTAGTATATTTTTCTTGCCCCTTCTGCAATACTTCTCACTTTCAATTTTAGCTATCATAAGTTCTTGTCTGGAGATTTAAATGGGAAGTAATGTTTCATAATAAAAGCAGCCCCAATTGATCTTCATAGTATTTGAGCCATAGAGTTGTTCTTTCAATATTGTCAGAGTTGTAATTCAAGAGTAATTGAATGATAAAGTATCCCCCTCCTGCTCCTTTTACTGATGTAACACTGCTCACCTCAGCAGCAAGGTGGTGTGCAAGTGGTTTGCAGATAGGGACAATCTTCAATTAACATAAGGGAAAAACCTGTGAATGGGGGCAGTGCTTTCCTTATGCTCACAGTAATAAAACTGTCCCTTGCTGTGATCTGTCTGATCAAGTGACCAGATTCCACATCTGAGGGGAGGTGACTTACACTAGGTAAATATCCCCCTCTCAACCCTTTTATCATTCAATCACTCTTGAACTACAGCTCTGACAGCATGGAAATAACTCTCTATGGCTCAAATACTATGAAAATGAATTGGAGCTGCTGTTTTTGTGAAACCTTACTATCCCTTTTATTTTTTTTTTTATTTTTTTTTTTTTTTAAATGATGCCTCTGACCCTTCTGACTTAAACACTTTAAAAGGTGTTTTCTTTTTTCCCTGCAAACCTCTTTATTAAGCCACACTGGTCTGAATGTGCTCCTCTTGTACTTCTTCCCCCAACAGTATATATTGACCTATACCAAGGCTAGACTTTAGGCCTATGAAAATAATTTTTGCCCAAGTGCTCTTGTTCAATAGATTGCCTCTTCAATTGGTCCTGGATATTATGTCCTTGGTGCATTTCCTAAAGTGTTTTATCTTTTGCCAGACACTATACTAATAACAATCGCATGGTACATTTTAGTGAGAACCCCTTTTCAGAATATAAATTATGGAGGCTTTTATGAAGTGAATATACTGTGGTCGTCCAGCTGTAAAATATCTAAATGTCCCATACAGACCTAGGCCATCAGCTGGAGGACCACAGTTTGCTCAATCCAAATTTATTAAGCTGTGACATTTTTGGGTTTTCACCTCAACTGACCTATGTACTTTGTTACAGGCCCAGTATAAACCTGTTGTGAATCCAGAAGACTTCATGCTTGGTTCAGGACATGGTGAGAAAATGATCTGGACACACACACAATGGATTAATGGGAAGGTGGGGTATGATGGGAGTTGTAGTCTCCAACAGTTGGAGGGCTTTGGGCTGTACTGTGCAGTGTAAGAGAACTAGTCTATCTGAAGCATACATAAGCTGAAGTTTACAAGTCTGCCTGGTTGTTTTGTTTCTGGTGATTCCTGCCCATTGTGTAAATTGCCCATATATTGCAAAGGGGACAGAGGCATTAATTACCCAGTTTTTCATTTCCCCTCTTCTCTTTTTTTTTTTTTTTTTTTTTTTTTCCCCCCTCCCCATTTCCCTTTTGTTGAAAAGCTGCAGCAGTAAAGGTGGGAACATGTATACAAACCGTGGCTGGTTCTATACAAAGGGTGTCCTGTTCTCCTGTGGGTGGCATGGACAATTCCAACCCACAGGGCATGACGTGAAGCTTTTCTAATCACTTAAATATACCTGCTTATCTATGGTTTGCCGTCTCTTTTCAAAGCCTTGTCCTGTGCAAGCTGCTGTGCAGTAATATTAAATCATAATTTGCATTTTAGATACACGCATGCTGGACCTCGCTGCCGTCACTACAACTTTATCACAGCAGATCAGTGAAACTATGAAGGTAAAATTCTGTAATTTTTAAATTGCATTTTATATTGGTACATCATTTTGTATAGTTATGCTAAAATAGTCAGCCTTGTGTTAAAGAGGTGGTTCTCGAGCAACCACCTGCATCATAGGGAACAAATGGAAAATTAATTTGATAAATGCACTGCTCAGTTAGCATGTACTCAACATTTATTTATTTTTGCCTATTTCAAAATAGGTAAAATTGGGCAATTATCAGATCTGTAATAAGTGCTCTAATCTCAAGAGGTCAAATGGTCATGCACAGCTGCCTTTAGATGAATAGGTTAATCCTGATTTAAACAGTGGGTTTATTCACTTAAAAGTGTGGTGTATTTATTTTAAAGAGAAACTTCATTTGTTCCTATGTTCACTATGTCTTTACTAAAACTCCTTTTATCTGACTTCATGATGTTTTGCAGGCCCTTCCAGCTCAGATCGAGAAAGCTGAAGGATTTTCCCAAGTGCTGAGCATTCAGCCAGTCTTAGAGGGGTCCCAGATCCGTAAAGACATCTTTAGTCGTGTCATATTGGATGACCTGGCAAAGAAACTTCCTAAACCTCTAGAAACCACCCCTACAGAGAGAGAGTCCCAAGCCACAGCAGTTCCTGTACTAAGCAGGAGGAGGAAAAGATCCCTCTCGCCTGAAAAGAGGCTGTATCCACTGCGCTCAAAAAGGAAAATAAGTCTTCATTCGTGACCATGTATCCACTTGGGTATATAGAGTGTAAATGTCTATTCTTATTTTCCACCGCACACAAATAAAAAGGGGAACTAAACATATGGGAATAGTGGCACTTTAAACTGTTTATCCTGTTTCAGTGACAGATGTGTGCAGAGCATTGTGAAGTAATGCATTGCGTGTCCTTCTCTTTCTCAGTAAACAGATGGGGAGAGGAAAAAAACTTCCTCCTTAGGTGCCCTTTTTAGATCAGTGGTTCCCAAGCCTGGCCTCAAGCTATATTTTGTATTCTAAATAAGAACCTGCCACTAAAATGGGCAGTTCCTCTAGGACCAAATCGAGCTGTGTTGTAGCATAAGGGAATGAAATGGTGCCTTTTTATTTTTGTCTTCACAATTCCTTTTTGGGTTTTGCTGTGGTAACATGGAGTCTTTTTGTACTCTGGCAGCATGCTGACAAATCCCATCTGGCACTCCTGCTTATGTTGCTGAATTTAGAGGGCCTGGAGAAATAGAGATAATGGTGGAAATGTCAAACAAATTGTAGGTTGAGGTCACTTAGGAGTGTCAGTGATTGATCTCTTCAGTGTGGTTATAAAATAAAAATTATACACACCGATGAATTCTAGGTTAGTCATTCATTCCTATAGTGATCGTTTCCCTTTAGTTCTGACTCTATCAGTTTAGTGATGTCTTGAAAATTGATAACTTTGTAAAGGTTAAAAGGAAAGTCACTAAAGTGCTATTGCCTCTTCATAATCTTACAGCTGGGGAATGTGCTGTGTGTGTGTGGGGAATGTGCATTTAACCCTTTGAGTGCCAGAGTGGTACACAATGCATTGCAAAACAATGCGTTGCGTACCACTCTGGCACTCAAAGGGTTAAGAACCATAGTTGTGTATAAACCTCTTCCCTAATGAAGCTGGTGTCCTCAAGACCTGTGGCAACTCCAGTGCTTCCTAGAGGGCTACACAGTCTCATAACTATTAATGGGGCTTTTAAGCCCCATAAATATTAAAGAGATCGCCATGCATTGTAGTGTGTGTCCCTTGTATAACCCTTTGCATACAAGATTTAGTCAGGTCATTAGCCTCTGAGTATTTCCAGGTAATACAGCTGTAAGTGGCCTCTTTCTGTTCTTGTGTCGTATAAGAGAAGAGCACGTCCTCATATTTCCATATTAAATACACTTTATTCCCTTACAGCAGGAGTTGTCCAGCTTCAGGTTATGGGAACAGGACATAATTTAAAGGACAACCAACTCCGTTTACCTTGCTGTCCGCAGGAAAAGCCTAGTGGTTCAGAAGAATGTTGCCCTTGTAACTTTTATTCAAGTTCTAAGCTCTTCAGTGTGTCCTGCATGACATGACTATTCCTCACAGGACCTCAGACTCTGCTTACTGCACGTGCTGTAAACACTTTATGGACTGGGGTTGTATACAAATCCATTCTTTTGCAATCTTCTGTGCATTCCTCTGCACCTTTAAAGGTTTCTCGTGTAAGGATTTTGCTAATTACAATTAGACATATTATGTTAACTGACACGCCTGTGCTCATGTAAGGAAAACTTAATTGTGGTCTGGTTTTGTCCCTCAAGCGTTGCACTTTTACACTTAGTATTTTGGAGCCCAATTGCTGAATCCAGTATTCTTTGTTCTAGGTCACTTGCTTACAGCAAAATTCTAGTTTATGACTTTTCAGGAATTTACACTTTTACCTACATGTATAAAAGCTCAATTTATAGACCATTTTTAATTTCTGCCTTTGCTACAGTAACACTTTGCAGTATGCACATAAGTTGGCTGTCCTGAAGGAACGGCACATTTAAAACAGTGCTGCTATTTGACCCTATAAGGACCATTGCTTTGCAATATTTTGCGTTCCCTTCTGGTACTGTGTTAAACCTGAAGTGCCATGTATAAATGTTATCTGCTTCATGTGTACTGCTGGTACTCCTCCATTGTTACACTTCTACTGTCTAAAATATTTAGTGTCCGCTTCATTTTAAAGATATAATATTTGCCCTGTACAAGATGTAGAACTCCTCTTGAGTAAATTGTATTCCTACTATTGACATGTTTCATTCTAACACTACAGTTCCAAATTGTTAATTTTTGGCAAATCTGTTTAGAAACAGTCACCATGAGGTGGAACTGTTGCCATTAGTTTCTGTGGCTAATGACCAGAAGTTCTCCAAAGCCCTTAAGGACCCATGACAGTCTGCACGTCATTTAATTCAGGGATCCCCATGATTCTGCATCCTGAATATGTTGGGGATGCAGCTCTGCGGTCCTTAAAGGGATAGTATTAATTCAAAAAAATACTAATCACTGTTAAAGCCCTTGAATAAAGATGAAAAATGCACCCAGCGGCATCTCTCAAACCCTTGTGGTTTGAGAGATAACCACTTTCAAAGTTCACCCCTGGCTGACGTCAGCATTCTAGCTGACAGCCTGGGAATCCGGTCCCGGGACAGTCGGCGGCTCTGTAGCAGACCCGAGATCTCATTAACAAAAAAGAAATCCTTCACTTAAAAGATCTTCTACAAGCACATGTAGAAGACCATTTTAGTGATGGATTTCTTCTTTATTAACGCGATCTCGGCTCTACTGCAGAGCCGCTGGCTGATCTCAGGAGAGGATTCCCCTGCTGTCAGCTAGAATGCGGACGTCATCTAGGGGTGAACTTTGAAAGTGGTTATCTCTCCAACCATAAGGGTTTGAGAGATGCCGCTGCGGGTATTTTTCATCTTTATTCAAGGGCTTTAACAGAGGGATTAGTATTTTTAAGTAATACTATTACTTTAACTGCTGACTTTGTAGCTGGTTGTTAAAGCCTTAAAGGGATAGTAATACTTAAAATGTAAAAAAAAATATGTTGTAGGATGTATCCCCCTGAGTAAAACAAGAGTACTCCCACTGCTGAAAGGTGTTTCATTCAAAAGTTATTAATTTTTCAAAGTTGAATTTTTTAGGTGCAATATCACAGTGGCCTGAAATTGTCCAGTGGCGCTGTTGTTACACGATCCTATGGACAGCTCTGGTCCCGGTACCATAAATCTCCATAGGATGGTGTAGCAACAGCGCCACTGTACAATTTCAGGTCACTGTGATATTGCACCTAAAAAATTCAACTTTGAAAATTAATAACTTTTGAATGAAACACCTTTCAGCAGTGGGAGTACTCTTGTTTTACTCAGGGGGATAAACCCCACAACATATTTTTTTTTTTACATTTTAAGTATTACTATCCCTTTAAAAGAAAAAATGCATCGTGCTCTGGTTTGAGCTATAGTAAAATGGAGGAAATAGAGCTGCATAATAGGGATAACAATTTAAAAGCAGTAATGATTTAAAGCACAAGACTGATAACTTCATCCTTACACTCGGCCCAGAAGGCAGTGTGAAAACGTATGATGCTTTACACGTCTATACATGTGTATTTGGAGCTGCTGTTTTTAGTGGGAGAACTGACTTTAGCATGGTGTCGTTTTCCTGATGAGTAATTTCATAGTTGTGCAACTAACTATCCAATTGCACAGCCATTCCCTCATTTAGTAAAGTAGCTGTCTTTATAAGGATCAAAGTGTGGCCGGGAGGGCATTGTAGATAAGTTGCCAGATGCTGCGTGGATCCTTAACCACCAGTGGGGGGGGGGGGGACTGTGTATTTCTCTCTCAAATGGAAACTGCCTACAGGAGTAAGGGACTGCCAGTTAGTAAAAAGGACTTTCTTTGGTAAGAGTCCTCCCTATAGTATGTCTGTATCAGGGGAGCCAACCCCCCCCCCCCCCCCCCCCCCCCACAATGGTATCTGCAATTGCGTATCAAGTTCCAAGTATTTTAGTTTGAATAGAATGAGTTCCCAGCTATAGACTGTAACATGGTTCCAGTGCCATAAATGTATATAGAGAGGAGATAGTTGTATGAAGGGCATTGCTGTTACAATGCTTTGCATACTCCTCTATCATTCAGAGGGTGTGCTACTGATTTTTATGTAAAATGTCCTTTTAAAAGAACTCTAATACTTCCAAATACTCCACTTGCCTTAACCGTTTGAGTGCGAGAGGAAGCCCATCGCATGGCACTGTGCTGGATAATTCTCTGGCACTGTCTCAGTAGAAAATCCCAGTGGCCATTGAGAATCCATTCTGCATGGACTGGTTCCCCAAAAGTAATCTTCCAGAACACCAAACTCCTCCCACTGAATCCTACTTGGGAGTGAAGAATGGGAAGAGTCCTGAAGCAGAATCATGTCCGCCTCCCTGGACAATGACATCCATTAGTAAAGAATAGTTTTGGACAATAGGTGACCTGACTGATTCATAGTGGCCATTAGGATTTTCTCTGCAGACTGAGGAAAGTGTGGACTTATTGTGAAGCCACATGATCCTTAAAGGGTTAGTGTTACTGACTTTATAGGGACTTCTTGGCAATGTGACAGAGGGGTGCACAGTGCATTCAGAAGCATTGCTCACCCCCTGGCCCTCAAAGGGTTAAGTATATTTGCACCTTATTGCTTCTGCTAATTATAATTTCCATTTTTTTGCTCTGATTCTCAGATTTGCAACCAATTGCCCTGTAATGCTTTCCTTAACCGTTTGAGTGCCAGAGGGGAATGCAGCACATCACGGAGCACTGTTTTTCTCACCTCTCTGGTGCTCAGTGGGTTAAAGCATGCACATTTTCAGAGTCTCCGTAGCCCAGTGCTATTGTTATAACGACGTGGTCTTTGCCCAGTCGCCCTAAGCATATAAACTTACTAGATTACTCTTCCCCCTCCCATAAGAAAGCAGTGAATCTCTACCCCAAATATCTTTCAAAAGAGAATTATCAAATAACTCTGTAAATTGCCTGCATTTGTATTATAGTTCTCTGTATATTTGTAAATATCCATATTTTTTAAAATAAAATAAAATTAAATAAAATTTAAGCCAGTTTGTCTTTCTCTCTCGCACACACTTTTTCTTAGAAATACTTCCCAAAGACTATTTGATTATTGAATGTTTATTTCTGCTCCCCCTTCTTGTGACCGGCTCCTCCTTGGATGGGGAAGGGCCAGAAGAATTGGTGACAATTTAAAGTGAGAGTTGGAGATGTCCAGGGTCATGGACCCAAAAGAAACCAGCACAGGTCCAGAGTGATAAGTATGGAAGTAACTGAGAGAAGTAGCAAGCTCACCATGGACCAAAAGTCTCAGGCCACTGACCTAGTCCACCAGACATGGTAAAGATTCCCCTCTTTCTGCACACCCTGAAAAAACAGAGAGGGGGGGATGCTACTGGGTCGGGAATTTTGTGCAATTGCTCCGGGGTAAGGTACCACTGATGCAGAAGCTTATAAGACCTTTTCTTATGAAGAATACGTATGGTGTAGTGCCACCAAGAGTTCTATATCTTGTACCATGACTGCAAGGGGAGCTCTGATCCCATTTCTTTCCTCCCACCCCAGTATGTATTTTTGTTTTGCTCTCATCCCATCCTGAACAAATTCCCAGGTAAATGAGAGATGAAAGCCTGCTGGGTTTGGATCTTGGAGGCAGAGCTTCTCAAATTAAGTCAGACTAGGAAGAAGGGCTCTACGGGAACGAGGGAAGAAAATGGGATATTTGAGTGTATCTATACAGTTCAGAGAAAGGGAGGTTATGAGTTCCAGCTAATCTGGAGAATGGGATCGGCCAATCCCGAGCATAACAGTCCCCAACCTACAGAGGATACATAGAACAAACCTCTAAAATAATTAGTGTTGTAGGCCGGGTTAAACAGCGGGTTATCAAATCCTGACATGAACAGCAACACAGAGTGAGTGAGTGAGGGATTTCTTAACTCTCTGCATTCCACACTCTTAGAGTGGGAGATTGTGGGCCAAGAGGAAAGTATAGAACAGTGGTTCTCAACTCCGGTCCTCGGGACCCACTAACAGGCCAGGACTTTGAGATTTCTCTGCTAGATCACAGGTGTGGTGATCAGAAGCTCATTCACATTGATTAACTCACCTGTGCTCTAACAAGGAAATCATCAAATCCTGGCCTGTATTGGGTCCCGAGGACCGGAGTTGAGAACCACTGGTGTAGAAGGTCTAGCAGAATTAGGGATCGGAAGCAAGTGGTCAGTTGGAAGGTGATGAGCCACAGTCCACTTCATAGTGACCCACGGCAGTTTTTTTGGAAGTGGCATGCCACTAAAGAAGTTGGGCCACCTGAAAATATGAGTACAGATGACGGAGGCCCAACACCCCCCCCCAGTCCTGGGTCGAGACAGTACTGCAGCAGAAACTCTTGGCAGACCTCCCTGGTCCATATGAATCTTGTGATATGGGATTGAACAGCATATAAAGAGTGTAAGGAAACTAGTAGGGGAAGGACCCTTAAGTAATAAAGCAGTAGAGACAAAAGATTCATCTTTATAGAATTTATGAGTCCCAGCCAGGAAATGTTATTTATACCATTTGGTGAGAACGCGCAAGAGTATGACGAGGGGGGGGGTTAGCTATCGGAGTATAAAGGCGAATAAGACGCTGTGAGTTGAATGCCTAATTCTTCTGGGGACAGTTGAAATGGAGAGCTAACAACTTTTTGGTCTGAGACTGCACATGGATTGACAGAGCCTAAGTGTGTATATATCTCTATTCTATTAATCAGAAGCCCCCCCCACCACAAAAATAAATTAAAATAAAAAAGTGTTCTAGAGAGGTGGTTCCCAACCCTCTCCTCATGTGTGCCGCCTAACAGTCCATGTCGTCAAGATTTCCCTGCTTGTGAACAGGTGAGTTAACCTTTTGGGTCCTGGTGGGATGCACAACTCATTTCAAAGCAATACTCTGTGTACACATGGCACTGAAAGAGTTAATGAAATGACTGAGTCTCCGATTAACGTGCCTGATTCACAAGGGGTATCCTAAAGACCTGGCCTGTTAAGTATCACTGAGGAGAGAGGGATGAGAACCAGTGCACTAATGCTTTTCCAACAAAGTATAACGAGGGCATTCCCAGTGAGTTATTAAAACCCAAATGTTTACTCTCTTCCCCCCCCCCCCCCCATATTGCTTTCTGTGGGTGAGCAAGTCCTTCACTCAGGCTCTCCATACCAAGTGAAAGGTGATCACAACAGAAAAATGCAGTTTAATTGAGAAACAGAACAGCTGTAATAATTTAAGATTTAAAAATCTACCAATGGGATGAGTTCCTTTACGTTTTGCTCAGCAGATAAAGCTGTATAACGCTGTATTCTGGAAAACAAACAAACAAACATACTCTCTTGTTTGGATGTAGGGGTGGCACTCATTTTATGCTTCTTACTTCCTCGTCCAGGAGCCTGTATCTTCTGTGTAAGACACCACAAGCAAAACCATCCCTCCAACTTGTGGGTACGTGAACTTCAGTCTAAGAACGAGGACTTTCTCGAATATGCGAAAATGTTACAATGTGCTTCTTAATGATTAAACAAGATGCTAGGGGGCACTGTTGGCTTCCTTGTATGTGGTTCAGCAAAACTTCCAACTGGTAGCAAGAGTTTAGTCAGCTGTAGATTGTCACTGTACAGGGAATTCCACTTCATGTATGATATCACCTTAAAGTTATTAGTAATATCTTACATTGACTTCATATTCTTTAATATATTTTCCCATCAACCATTCTATGTTACAAAAAAAAAAAAAAAAAAACTTCCCAAGCTGCTGCCCCTGCCAGTCTGTCAAAATGTCACTGGCTCTCTGAGTCTGTGTCCAGAGAGCTTTCTGTTCAGGACTGGGGAAAAACTGATATAATGATACAATGGTACACAGATCACTATGCTTCAGGTAAACTGTTACATTGTATCACTAGCCAGCGGTCATGGACAATTGACCAGAAAGCTCACTGGAAACAGAGATAAAGCAGCTTACTGTAAGATGTGTAAAAATCATAAAATATAGGCAATATGACATAATACATACTATGCACTTGCAGAATATGGAGTTGGTATAAAGGGCTACTGTCCCTTTAAGTTCTAGATAGACACTCCTATTTGAGCAATCTCACATTCTGCTGCTTCGATCTAGGTTGAGCTTATATCTGTGGAATGCAAGCCTCAGTGCAAACGACATGTCTAATGCATTAACCCTTTGAATGCCAGAGGCATCCAAAGAACTGTATTGCAATGCATTGGGTAACTCTGGCACCCAAAGGATTAAGAACTGGGACATACCAACAACTACAATTTCTCAATTGTCAAGTCAATGTTGAGAGCTCACTAGCAAGGCATTAATTCCCATTTAAAAGCATAGTAATACCTTGTTTGAAGAAGGTTTAATATTATACTTCTTAAAAAAAAAAAAAAAAAAGCAAAGAATCAACTTCTTGTTGATGTAACTTTTATAGTGTTCGGGTAATATCCTTCTAAAGTTTCACCCTCCCGCCCAGGGACGTGCACAGACATTTTGGGGGCAGGGGCTCAAATGAAAAAAAGGGCACTTCTCATAATTATTTATTTATTTTTTTTTGTTAAAAGGGCGCAAGGACGCTGTGGACAAAAAGGGCAGGTGCTCAAGCCCCCCCTTAGTGTCTATGTGTGCACGTGCCTGCTCCCGCCCCTTTTAGTCTAGCTGACAAACTTATATCATGGTATACAAAGAAAATATTGATGAGAACAGTCTATAAAGTGTGCCTGCTTTCAGCAGCTTGTGCGATGATCATACTTCTGACGAAGCTGTAAAAGAACATAAACTGTACCTCCACCAGTAGTAGTACTACTAAAGATGAACAGACAAATTCTAGTGGTGTCCTCATAGCAGAAGGAGATTTAACAGACCAACCTATGTGTCAGAAAGTTACCATAAACGCCTACAAGAATTCCTGGTTAGAAAGTGGATGATGCTGATGCTCTAATTACTGAGGATTATCATGATGTTAATTTAGAATATGTCCATCCACTGTCCTCCCCTGCTTCTGATATAGATGAAGTAGAGAGTAAGAGCAATGATGATGTAGAAAAGAAAACTGAAAGGAAAAGGCTCAAAAAGGAGCACAATGCTTATGAATTAACTTTCTCTTATGTTCTAAATGGAACACAGGTACTATGGGGTTGAGTCCCTCCTGGGGGGGCAGGGCACATCCCAAAAGACAGGGTAATTGAGGTGAAGACTCCCTCCTCCAGCTCAACTCCCTCCCTCTTCCCCCCGAATTTGTGCCCTGCAAGCAAACTGGATGGGCAGGGCTATCCTCTTAGTTTTTATTAGGCTTTTTTTTATTTTACACTCCTATATGGGGCTGCACCATCCCCCCATTAGGCGAGTTATCATCACTGGGCTTCCCTGGAGTTGGATTGCCCAGTTCACAGGTGCTTTGGACACCTATTCTGCTCTGTGGAGGGAGTCTTGCTTATAAGTTTTCCCTCATGACTAAGTCTCTTGATGTTCTGACCTCTGCTATGGTGGAAACCTGAAGACAGAAGATTGGTAAGTAACCTTCTGATTGCCTCAGTCCACTTTCTCTCCCAGTGTATGTGTGTGTGTGCCTCTTCTTACAGAGGCTACGAGCATGGTTGTGCTCTGGCAATCTTATGGGTCTCCTTTTATTCTTTTATTCTGTGCTTTTAGTGGCTTTGGAGTGAGGATGACTGCTCTTTCCTTGATTCTTTATTTTAATTATCCCTTCCTGTGCTGGTTTGGGCTTTTAGGGATTTTACAGTGCTTTTGGGGACTTATTATCGCTCCCCTGTTACTTTGATTTTAGTTTTTATATTTCCCCAGGTATTCCCGGGGGTTTCGAGTCTCCACTGGGGCTCCCTATAGCACAGATCAAAAGCCTGCATGGGTTGACACTTCTCTCTTCAGTGGTCCAAATCCCTTCATCTGTCCAGGGGGCGGTTCATTCCTGGAAACCTAAGCCCAATTTGAAACAGGTTGACCCTGTATTCAGAGGTTGTTCTCAGATTATTGGGGTCTTCCAGTGACACCAATTGTTAGTACTATTGCAACATTTAGCCCCTGCAGTAATAATAGAACCTTAGGAGCCTCTCAGTGCAGATCTGATGGTCAGGCCCAAAAATCCATATTGAAGATACTTCACTCATGATCAAAAAGCTAAATATACTGCTGCCTGTTGTCTCTGTATGGTCTAGTTCATGCTGCCAGTTTTGTTGCAGTAACACAAGAATGTCACTGAAAATAAGTGCAAGTCACCCATGTGAAATGTCCCATACAAAATATCTGATCTGTGAAAACTGTTGCAACAAAGTTGCCAGTGTGAACTAGGCCTTATAAAAAAACAAACTTGTGAAAAGGGGAAAGCACATCCACATTGAGATCCCACCTGAAGCAAAACCACAGGTCTGCGACACACCAGCAGCACAGAGGTGTGACAAATAACAGCAGTAGAGACAATTCTAAATGTGCACAAGGCCAAGAAGCACACAATAGTAGTATTGTAGATGTCTCAGTAGTGGGACATTTTCCTCGGTAACTATAACCCATATGTCTCCTACTGCTTTTGTGGAAATGCAAACTACGGAAGAGGATGACTGACTTAGTTGAAGGTGACAAGTTATAGATTCCCCACGCCAGCTGACGCTAGTCATGTTGTTAATACAATTAAGTTACAAGGTTCTTATATGTGCTGCCAATCCACATTTAATGAGATCTTAGAAAAGTATAAAAAAAAAACCCACAGAAATAATCTGAAAACATGCCTGTGAAGTGATAAATGTGCCAAATTGTTGGCAGTTGACATACTGCCCTATTCTTTTTTTTTTTTTTTTTAAAACAGAGGTTATGAAGAACTGATGTCATGCCTGGCACCCTGACAGCATGTCCCAAGCTACATTATTTGTCAAGGGTGGCTGTGCCAGAATTGCACAAGCAGGTGGTTACTGTGGTGACAAAGGGCTGGAGACATCATACTGTCAACTTTGACAATGTGAAACTGTCTCCCAAGATAGAAATTGGGTGCTGTTGCTTTCACTTTACCCCCTCTGCCACCACCTTCAGCCTGCTCAGGGCTTGTTGCTATAGGACTCTTTGCAAGAGCATAATCAAGACTTTCCCCATCACCGGCTTAAAATATTCCAGCCTGCTAATAATAATAATGATGTTGCCTTAAGCCTCAGCCTTTTAATCATTTTTTCACTGCTAATGTTGCTGCAATACTCTTCTGACAACAACTTTTACTTTCACTAGTGGATTTCTCCAATTCATTGCTCGGCAGTAGTAGTATTGCAAGGGAATCATCAATGCTGTGGAAAGCAAACGAGGAAGTTCTCATGGGAATTTAATTGGCTTTGGGGAAAAGACTAAAATGTTGTGTATTTTCTATATGTGAATTTTTGTAGTAAAAGTTTACATTTGTGTTTTATCAGAGAAAATTATCTTGACTTTTCACTAATACATAATGGGCTTAATAAATACAAGTGTTCAAAACACTCAGTCCAAAGAAAAGAAAACCGTCCACACAAGGGATGTACATTTTGTATAGATTACCCCTTCCTGAAATAAAAACTTACAAAGAGGGGAAAAGGAGAAGGTTCTGAGGTGGATGATGATCTTTCTCAATCCCCTTGTTATTGTTTACATCAGAGATGGTCAATGTTTGCACAGCCAGCTAATTATATAGAGTTCTGACATTGTGGCCTTTACAAAGATTACAATGTTGGCTGATACATCAATTCAAAAAGCACTTCTGTGATTCACCTGTAAAGGACCCTAAGAGTGAGTGCCATCATTCAACAGCAGAACTGTATGTATCATTAACTTAGGTGGTGTGCACCCAGGTCATTTATCTCTTCTACAATGAGTGCATTTTACTGTAAAAAAAAAAAAAAAATAAATATATATATATATATATATCATTTTTTTTTTTAATTATTATTATTTATTTTCCCCTCTCCAAGCATACCCATCCTGGAGATGTTCCAAGCATCATAAGATACATCACACAAGAATGAAAGTTGAAAAGTAACTAATTTGCTGCATCCATTTCTTCCAAAAGTTTTCGGTCTGCTGGGGACCTTCCTCAGGGCATTTGCAAATATGGATGCAATAAATTAACTACTTTTCAACTT
Organism: Rhinophrynus dorsalis; assembly: GCA_037306005.1. Classification (NCBI taxonomy): domain Eukaryota; kingdom Metazoa; phylum Chordata; class Amphibia; order Anura; family Rhinophrynidae; genus Rhinophrynus; species Rhinophrynus dorsalis. The sequence continues at coordinate 54,558,584 of CM074720.1, forward strand.
TCATCCTTGTGTGCTGTCTCTTACGACATTAGATAAAAAATCCCTATGATGTGAAAAGGTTGTAGAAAAGTGCTAGATAAAGACAGCCCAAAAATAAGGACTCTCACGCGGAATGCTGCCCTGTCCGTATGTGCACATGGCAGGATAAAGGCTCAGAGGGACGCCCAGCAGTGTCCTTGCTAGTTGACCCCACTATGATATAATGTGCAAGGTAAGAATGAAGAACGTCAGTAATTCACTCAAGGGAAACTAGAACTAGTTTTTCCAATAGGGAGAGTAGACAACTGCCTAGGGCTCCAAATTCTGAGAGGAGCCTCTGCTTTGCTGGTCACACCCACATTCCGAATTGTGGGTGTGACCAGAACAATCTCAGGGTCCCTGTGCTAGTTTTATACCCCCTTACAGGCAATTATTTAACTCATTGGATGCTCGAGAGTTCTCCAATGTATTGTGAAGCAATTCATTTGAGATCTCTCTAGCAACTAAGGGGTTAAAGCCTGTTTTGGTGGGCTTTGCTTGTTATAAGCTAAGGGTATTTTCTGAACAGGAAATAGTGGATGGGTCTGGGAGTGTGGCCATGGGTGGGGCTAAGGGCACCTACAGAGAAAGAGCCTGAAGAGAATTAAGTGTGCACTGAAAGAGTTAATACTCAGGCTGCATGGTAACAAAGTAACACACTTGACGAGACTGAAAAAAGACATGCGTCCATCAAGTTCAGCCCATGTTCCTGTTGATCCAGTGGAAGGCAAAACAAAAACAAATCCTGAAGCCATTTCCAATTAAGCCCCAAATGGCAGTCAGATATTTCCCTGATCAACAACTTATCTGCATTGAAGTCATCTGTCATAATTTTCAATATTGTTCTGTGCTAGATAGGCATCCATTGCTTTTTTGAAAGTGGTTACATTATCAGCAAGTATAACATCCAGAGGCAAAGAATTCTATAGCTGTACTGTCCTTACTGAAAAAAATCCCTGCCTCTGTTTTAGTCAAAAGTGCCTTTCCCCTAGTCTTAATGGATGACATCTCATTTTTAGCTCAACTTTTTACAAAAATAAATCATTGGATAGTTCTTTGTACTGATCTTGAGCATATTTGTAAATGGTAATCATATCACCTCTTAGATGTATCTTCTCTAATGTAAACAAACCCAGTTTGGCTAGTCTCTCTTTATAACTCAGATCCTCCAATCCCTTTATCAGTTTTGTTGCATGTCTCTGTACTTGAACAATGTATGTTTTAAGAACTGGTGCCCAAAATTATACTCCATATTCTACATGAGGCCTAACCATGGATTTATATAGAGGTAAGATAATATTAGCATCCGTTGCATCTACACCTCTTTTTATGCAGGCTAGTACCCTTTTTGCTCTTGCAGCAGCTGACTGTGCACACTGCTGTGAAGTCTATCAGTACTCCTAAGTCTTTCTCTAATGAGGATTCCCCAAGTTGTTTCCCATTTAGTGTATATGTGGCATGTTTCTACAGCCCAAATGCATAGCCTTACATTTAACTATATTAAACCCCATCTGCCTCTTTTCTTCCCATTCACTCAATGTATCTAAATCCTTCTGCAGAGAAAAAACATCCAGCCGTGCATGTAATTACTTGCATAGCTTAGTGTCATCAGCAAAGATTGAGACGATACTTTCAATTCCCTCTTCAAGATCATTAATAAACAAATTAAAAAGCATTGGGCCCAGGACTTGAACCCTGTAGCACCCCGCTTATAAGTAAGGTGGAAGAAGGGGCTTGCGGACCCCCACTGATACCCTGCAGGTATAGGCCAGAGAAGAATTTACATCGGAGAAAAATACAGTCACAGAGAATAATTCCTCTTACACAGAGCCGCCCATAAGACTGGATCTTCTCTACAGGTTCAGTATTATGGCAGAAAACGTGACACAGACGGTGCCATCCTAAACCAATTGCACAATGGGGAACAAATATAAATTCCTGTAAATTCCCATTTATTTAAATGAGGTTTAACCCCTTTGATGATGGAGATGTTGATAGCTTACAAAGGGTTATAACACTTATTTAAAGGAGCAGTACACTTTTTAAATGAAAGGACTGTTATATGGCTTTTCCGCCTGAGAAAAACAAGGATACCCCACTGCTGAAACAGTTTTCATTAAAAAGGAATTACAGCTGAAATGTAGTTTATATATATATATATATATATATATATATATATATATATATAACAATTGTACTCAGCCTGGGAGCCCCGGGTTGTGATAGGAGACAGCACACTGTAGGTTTTCTCAATCAGCAAATATTTCTTTTATTGTGGCATCATCTTAAAACCAAACGTTTTCGGTCCTAGTGTGGACCTTCATCAGGGCAAATAGGTGTGTAGTGCTAAATTCCCCATATTTATATAAAAAAAGAAGACATTACTTACAAGTGCAGAGTAGCATAGGACATGCTCACCACTCCCCGCCGAATCCACCGCTGGAACGCACGAAAACAGCGTTCCCCGGCGCTCAATGGGAGTGGTGACGTCGCATGGTTAGATTCCTCCGGTTGCCTAGCAACCGGTACTCGGCTCGAGAAAAGGAACTAACAGAGAACTGCCAACAAAGGCAGCAACATATACAGCGCCCATAAAGATCGCAACCAAGGGCAGAAACACAGTAGAGCATAAGGGGCAGAGATACTAGACTAACTAACTGTCAATAGTCTTAATCACAAACTCTACACAGGCGAATGCACAGTAGAGCATAAGAGGCAAAGGTACTAAACTAACTAACTATAAATAATGTTAAACACAAATTCAAGTCAGATATAGAAGAAGTACAGTAGTACAAACTAAATGTCCAAGTACCAGTCCATTTAAATTAAAGTCCCAATAATAGATTATCCTCAATCCAGGGATAAAATAAATGCTCATAGTGTATTCTCCATCATAGGTAACCAAAGTGGCAAAGGATGGCAAAAATATAATCAAGCAATTACAGATAGTTTTTTGAAAAGGTGATCATGAATGGTAGAGTAGTATGACCACAAAGTCCCTTCTTATGTTGGGTGATATTTATCCATAAGAATCCATAATTGGTTCATATACGTAAACCCATATATTATAGGTACCATCACACACTGCAGGCAGTACTATATCGTTCAGGGCCCATTCCTGTAATCAATACAAGGAGTGCCCACAATATCCAATGTAGAACGGTATCTAGGTTCCTAACACCAAATGGTGCTTGCCAATATTGATACCGTTGGTGAAAGTCATATTATAAAATCCTTTATTGCCTACAGAAAACTGCTTAATGATAGTTCATGGTTCAAACCATTCGGTGTAAGTGAGCCAAAATCAAATATGAATTTAGCCTCCTGCTGAAGCAGCATCTTGTGTCGATCCCCTCCTCTAGGGAGTTTCGGTACCATATGAATGGGCATAAAACAGAAGTCATTTAGATTATGCCGCTCAATCAAGAAATGTCTCGCTACTGGTTGATAGGAATATTCCTTAGAGTCCATTCTGCCCTCAAGGGCCTTTTTGATGGAAGATTTATGGTTGTTAATACGCTCCTTCAACATAGTAATGGTTTTTCCAACATAGATAAGCTTGCACGGGCATGTAATGAAGTAGATTACATAACGACTCTCACAGTTCATAAATGTCTTGATATTAATCATTCTCCCAGTACGTGGGTGCTTGTATTGCTTGCCAGTTAGTATATTGCCACAGTTTGAGCATCCCTTGCACCTAAATACCCCATTGGGACGTGCTAACCACTGTATTGGTTTAGAGTATTTATCAATGGGTTCATTATGATTAAGCATATCCCCCAGGTTTCTCCCTCTTCTATAACAGAACAAGGGGGAATTTGTAAAGAAATGGCCAATTTTAAGGTCCCCTTTCAATATATGCCAGTTGTTAAGCATTACTCTCTTTATGTCAGCGGATGCAACAGTAAACTGTGACTGAATACAAAATCTATCAGACTTTGAGTCAGCACTCATGGTGCCACTCAGTAATTGGTTACGCTTCAATAATGATGCTCGTTGAAAAGCCATGTGGACTTCATTCTCAGGGTATCCCCTTTCAAGAAATCTCTGTTGCATGTTCAAAAGCCCCCATTTACATTCTTCAGGATCTGTAGTTGTACGAACTACCCGAATCATTTGTGAAAATGGCAAACCTGCTTTAAGCGAAGGGGGGTGGTGACTACTTGCATGCAAGAGAGTATTCCTGTTGGTGGGTTTATGGTATATTTTGGTAATAATTTTTCCTTCCTCTGTACACAGTCATGTCAAGAAAATTGATATTAGCTTTATCAAACGTGAGCGTAAAGCGGATTGTAGATTCCAAAGAGTTGAGGTAGTCAACAAAAGACCTCAAGGCTTCAGCTCCTCCAGTCCACAGTAAGAAAATATCATCAATAAATCGTTTGTAAAAGATGATATGTTTAACAAACTGATCCACAGAGAAGATGTGCAACATCTCATAGTACTGCATAAAGATAGTCGCATAGGATGGCGCCATATTAGAGCCCATGGTTATGCCTTGTAGCTGCAGGTAAAAAGCATCCTCAAATTTAAAATAATTCTTGTTTAAAATAATATCAATGAGTAACAGCAAATATTCTAATGGGGGGCCATCATATGCCAAATCCTTACCAATAATAGCTGACACTGCCTCTTTGCCTAAATCATGTGGGATGTTGGTATAGAGACTTGTGACATCCAATGTGACAAAAAGAGTATCATCATGGATCAATGTAGGTAACTGCAAAATAAAGTCTGTAGAGTCCCTAATGTAGCTATCAAATTTTTTTGTGTATGCCTGAAGGTAGAAATCGACATATTGAGATATTGGTTGCCATAAGGAACCACATGCAGAAATTATTGGCCTACCTGGCGGTTTTTGTAAGGATTTGTGTATCTTAGGGATACAGTATAGTATAGGCGTACGTGGGTGTGGCTGTGATAAAAAATTCTTAGTTTCCAATGAAAGCCATCGGTTGTTAACCCCTAACTGCAAAATAGAGTCAATTTCAGTTTTATAATTAGGAGTAGGATCTCTCGATAACTTCCTATAGTGATCAGTCACATTAAGTTGTTTAAGTACTTCATCATGATAATCACAGTAGTCCATTATTACAACACCACCACCTTTGTCAGCTGGTTTGATGATTATGTTTCTATCATTAGCTAAACGTTTAATAGCTAGCTTCTCCATTTTAGAAATATTATTAAAGCTGACATGTTTTTTAGTCAAAATTTCTCTAGTCTCATTAGTCACTAAGTTGATGAATGTTGCAATATGTGGATTACTACTGATGGGATCAAAGGTACTCTTCTTTTTGAACAAGGTAGGGTCAGTTTGCAATCCACTATCAGAACAGAAAAAATCTTTAAGCTTGAGTTGACGATGTAGTTTAAATAAGTCAACTTCCCAATCAAATTTATTCTGTTTAACAGTAGGTACAAAGCTTAAACCTTTACTAAGCACAGACATTTCAATATTTGAAAGAGTTCTACTTGAGAGATTGTACACTGCTATTTCGGTCTTAATCTTAGAGTCATTTGTGTGGAGGTACTTGGTATGTTTTCTTCCTCCCCTCCTGATTTTTCTTTTGACTTTAATGTTTTGAATTTTACTCGTCTCTGACCTCTGGGTAAAAAAGACTCTCCAGAAGTTTGATCTGTATCATCAGAATAGGTAGAGGAATCTGTACTTCTAATTGAGTCAACTCCACTCCTATTAGCTCTACTGCGTTGCCTTCTACCATATGGTGGGCGTCTATCTGATAAACCAATTCGCCAGGGATATACTTTCAATTCCTTATAATCAGTTTGAACCTATTTTAATTTTTCTCTTTTAATAGATGCAAGATTCTCTTTATATTTAGTAATACCCTGGTCCAGTTTATCACATAGTTCCTTGCAGATACTCGGATTAAAAGTATCCTTGTGCTTATCCTCAATAGATTTTATTTCAGTTCTTATTGTATCTATTTCTTTGGCAGCTTGATCAATTACAGTAACAATAGGTCAAAGGAGCACCGATCTAATATTTCACACCATTTGGTGCAGAACTCGCTATTACCACGTCCAATGGTGGGTTGGTTTTTGATTCTGAAACCTCTAGGGATAATTCTTTCTTTATAATAATGGGTCAAAGTGACTCCATGCAAATAGTAATCAACTTCTTTCTTCTTTAACCGCAATAAGTCATTATAAATATCCTGAGGTTTGTCAGGACCCAAAGCCAAGTCCAATCCATCTATGAACAAGGTATGGCCAGCTTCAGTAGTAGTCAATAATGATAATGTAGGTGCTTCCTGACTATCCATAAATTTGTACAGATACCAAAGAGTACAACCTTGCCAATGATGCACTAAACAATAGAAACTAACTAGTAGAAAAAATTTTTTAAATTAAAAAAATTATACACAATATTCAACAAATAACAATGGTGCTCACTGTCATAAAGAGAGTAATATTTCACAAGAAAAACATAAGGCAATGGCACACATTAAACAAAAAAACAATGTATAAATTAAATAAATACATGTGGAGGTGCACGTCCCATAGGTATTAATATAACAATTGTACTCAGCCTGGGAGCCCCGGGTTGTGATAGGAGACAGCACACTGTAGGTTTTCTCAATCAGCAAATATTTCTTTTATTGTGGCATCATCTTAAAACCAAACGTTTTCGGTCCTAGTGTGGACCTTCATCAGGGCAAATAGGTGTGTAGTGCTAAATTCCCCATATTTATATAAAAAAAGAAGACATTACTTACAAGTGCAGTTTTAGTCACTGACTATTGCTTTCCATAGTAAGAGATGGGAATAGTACCACCTGGTGACCACAGTAGAAAATTGCAGTTTAAGGTTTAAAAAAAAAAAAAAAAAAAAAAAAAGTCAAAATGTAGCTGTAATAAATTTGGAATAAACCATGTCCCAGTAGTAGGTTTATCCTGGATTTAGAAAGCAGGGAAAGCCCTATAACTAGAGCCCTTGTGGTGCCAAGTGGAATTGTGAATGCAGTGCCCCACATATATGTTAATTATAGGATACTTAACGCTTTGAGTGCTAGAGAGGTACGCAATGCATTGTACCACTCTGACACCCAAAAAGTTAAGATTGGTCATATCCTTCCTTTTTCTTCCTATCTGTGGGAAAATCAACCACATTTTGTGTGCACCCTGAACAGCCACAATCCTTACTGATCATCTGGGCAATGGATTAACCCATTGAGTGCCAGAGGAGTATCCAACGTATTGCAAACCAATGCATTTGATACCTCTCTGGCACTCAAAGGTTTAAACTGGTTCCTTTCTGTAAAACTGGGACTGCTGGTAAACAAAGCTGAAGCCCCCTGAAACAGGAGACCTCCGCAAAAGCCAGGTATGCCCATGCATTAAAGTACCCCTGCCTATTAACATTTATTTTTCATAAGAAAGCGTTTACTGTTCCTTGGACCCCTTAGAGGGTAGAATTTTCAACGGTGCCTTGTGAAGCAATGCAATGGACACATCTCCACTTTCCAGTATCCAGGGGGTTAAAACCTGTCCCCTATAGTTCAGTTGTTCTGCTCCAGAATTGCTGCACTATTGCTTTTATACATGTGCTCTTGTGAGTGACGAGGTCCCTGGCAGGAGCATTTTAATGAATGGGCATGCCTGGCACTTGTCAGGGGCTTCCCGTTTCAAGGGGCGTAGGGTGACCACATTTCCATTCTGCCATTCAGGAACGCTGCGGAGACAAGAGCAGCAGAGTACTTGTCCTTGGTTACACTAGAGGGATCACTATACGTCACTGGACATCAGTGCACAACCTGCTTTTTCTCCGGTGCACCACAGAGTTCTAACCCTAGAGCAGTGGCATGCCAATAGGGGTTGAAGAGGTTGCAACTGGGCTCATCACTCCAAGGGCCCAGTCACACCCTGCTAGCCCTCTGCCCAGCGCCTGCATCAAACTGCTGAGGTCTGTGCCTTCTTCAGCACAGACGTCTATTAGCAGCTCCCTCTCCTATTGGAGAGAGGACCACGCGGGAGCTGCTGATAGAGGTCTGTGCAGAAGCTGGCACAGACCTCTCCTGCCACTCTACATGCTGCTGGACAACCAGGGATGAGCCCCTCTCCTGAACCAGCTAAGGTAGGAGGTGGAATAGGGCCCAATGTGGCTGTGGACTCTGTGGGCATTGTGGAGGTGGTTGCTGTGGGCATTGTAGAGATGGTCAATGGGGGCATTGTGCAGGTGGTCAATGGGGGCATTGTGGAGGTGGACAGCATGGAGGTGGACAATTGGGGCAATGTAGAGGTGGACAGTGGGGTCAATGTGGTTAGGGGCCCCATGGCAACTTTTGCACCAGGGCCCAGTGGTTTCTAGTTACACCTCTGAACTAGAGGGAGAACTGGTCATTGGCTGCTGTGACAGAAAGTGATGCCCCTGGTGACCTACAAGATCATGTACATCACACCTAAAGCCATAGACTAGAATTACACTACAACAAAATTGCACTACAGCACCTGTTTGATGTCAGGATCAAGGCTCAGTTATCTCTAGTGTTTAGAGCTCCGTATGGAAGCCATTTTCTTGTAGCCCAGCAGAGGCATCACTTCCTGTCACAATAGGCAATGGATAGTTCTCCTTTTAGTGTTTAGAACTCTGCAGTCTTCATTTGGAACTTTGTATTGTCCCAGAAAGGGGCTGCCGGGGACATGGGACACACATTTAAAACCCAGGACTGTCCTGGGCAATCAGGGACATGTGGTCACCCTAATTAGGGGCCTTGCCTTGGGGGTCCCAACAGTTTCAATTTTACAAGAAGGATCCTGTTTAACCCTGTAGCCAGATGATCAGAGGCTGCTCTGGTGTATAACACATAAATGTGGATGCTCGTGTCACCCATTTGAAGGAAAGAAAAGGGAGGATGCAAATAAATGGTAAAAGAACCTAAAAATCACCTTAGATATGGGGGTGTCTATTTACAATTCCGCCAGGTGGCTCCAGGGTTTTGAAACCCTTTAAGGCCCAGAATGATGTGTAATGCAAGTGGCAAGCCATGATCTTCAAATCCCTCTGGTCTTTAACCCTTTGTGTGCCGTAGAGGTATCTACTGCAGTGCTTCTCACTGACTTGCATACCCCTCTGACACTCAAACAGTTAAAACTGCTTTGGGTCTGTGTATGGCTGATATCCCATTACTGATGGTGAGTCTTAGGCAGTGCAATGCTCTCAGTTCCCTACTCACACTGCCTCACTGCTGTGGTTTCTCTGTGTTAGTTTCCTCCTAAGTTTCAAAGTGTTTCCACGTGACTTACTTGAAATGAGCTGCATGGACCATTCCAAGAAGAAGAAGCAGACAGGCTGATAAAGCACGGACTGCTGGGTGAGAATTGCATATAGGGCAGCACCAGGGGCAACAGACACAACGCCCCAAGGAACAGGCAAGAGGAGGACAGCCAGTGTCTGACTTACCAGCCCGGTGTACACCTGCACGACTTCCTGACTCTGAGCACAGCTAGATCTGATACTAATTGTCTGTCTACAGCGCAGCATATCATCACTGAACCGAATCATTCCTACACTAAGGCTGGATTTCTATAAAAACCGCATCATCCTCATCCCGTTTCTCCTGCATCGGCTTCATCACCCCAGCTAGGGTAGCAGAAAATCTCACACGGGATCTTAAAAACCTTCTGTTCATAGCTGCATTCTTCTTTGTTTAAATAACGGTTTGAGCCGAATCCCCGATCACTTGTGTGATCCGCATACTAAAGACATTCGTTTTACTATCAAGACAATCTGATCCAGTTACGGTTACGCTTCATTGTGGCTGACAGGGAGTGTGCGATCCATTGACTGTTGGATTCTAAGAACGTTCTGATCTGGTTCAGCAGCATTCCCTCATTATAGCAAGGGTTATAAGAGCTGCATTCACTTCTAGCCCAAACTTGCTGATCTAGATCGGTATAGTAGGAACTGCCTACTTTGGTCCTAGATTATATGGACTGTATATCTGGATCACATTTTAGTCCTACACCGTAGGAGCTGTCTAATCTGGAACGCTGGTGCATTTACTATTTTAGGAAGTTTCTGATCTAGATCCCAGCTCCGTTCAGTCCTAGGGTTTATGATCAGCCTGATCTGAATGACAGCTGGATTTAGTCATAGACTTTAGGAGCAGTCTGATCTGGATCTGAATTCTGAACATTCTGGTTCTCAGCTGCCTTTAACACTAGACCTTAAATACTCCCTGATCAGTATAATAACTGCACTGAGTCCTACAGATTAGGTACGGATTAGTCTAACAGCTGCATTTAGTCCTAGACACCGGGAGCTCTGCATCCCATCACCTGGGCAGTACAGCAGTGGATCTGTCTCTTTAGGTTTCAGCTTCTCTCACTGCCCGGCTGATCCCTTCCCAGCTGCTGTTGGCCCCGGACATCCTCTAGTTGCCCCATGTGGTGCTGTTACTCCTGATACCTACAGTCGGGAAGCACCATGTCAGAAAGGTCGCCTTCAGCTAGCAGCATCTACCAGAGGAGTGCGCACAACACATCTGGATCAGAGGCAGATGTCCTATCTCAGGTAAAGAGATCAAAACACAGCAATTTGTTTACGCGCCAGAGAGGATGTACAAAAGAGAACTGGGACAGTGTAGGTCCAACCAACTGCACCAATTGAGGCTCATACATACATACATACATACACATTTCCTATTGATTTAATAACCCTTTGAGTGCCAGTGGACACCCCTCTAGCATTCAAATGATTGTGGGCATTTAACTCCTTGAATGCTAGAGAAGTCTCTAACGCATCGAGTTGAAGAAATGTCTAGCGTTCAAAGAGTTAAATTGCTAGCCCCAATTTAAATCAGAGGGGATCCTTGTTTAGGTTTGTCCTATAATTGTTCCAGTTCATGTTAGCACATCAGCCTCACTGCTTCACCAACCCTAAGAGTGCCAGAGTGGCACCCAACGCACTGATAAGCAAGGAATATTCCCTTAACTTTTCATAGTATTAACTCATTAATGACCAGAAGGGTGTACTACGTATTGCTTTGAATGAGTTGCTCACCCCTCCGGTTCTTAAAGGGCATAAACCACATGGTCACAAAGAAACTTGTATACATTTCGGATTATACCAACTGCACCATAGGGAACAGGTACAAATTCCCAAAATGCCTGTGGATTTAAATGGGGATTTTAACTCCCTTTATTGCTAGAAAGGTCTGTGCTCCACAATATGTTGGGGATCTCTCTAGTATTCAAGGGTTAAAAACTCAATTTATATCAATGCTAATTTGTATGTGTTCCCTATGTGCAGTTGGTCCACTCCGAGGTTTCTGAGCTTTTGACATTGTGCCAGCGGCCCCCTGTTTTTAGTACAGAATTCAATTGTTTAAAACATTTGAGTGCCAGAGAGGTATCCAACGTTTTGCAAGGCAATGCGTTGGATACCTCTCTGGCACTCAGAGGGTTAAATATCTTTGCAGCAGAGCTCACAATCTATAGATATTATACACTGGAATAATTAGGCACTCTGTAATCATTTTACAGCTCCAAATACTAAATGTGATACGATGTCTTTGTAGACCTGGTATTTATATCAATACCCAACTGTCTTTGTGATCCCAAATCTTTTTTTATTCTAGATTAATGGCAATAATAAAGGTTGACAAGCGATAATCACAGTTTAATACTTATTTTTTAACTTTATTCGGTAAATTAGTGAATTAAGATTGCATAAATAATGGAACCAGTGAGAATAATCTTATTCAAAAAGGGAAAATATGTGCTTGCCTAATAAAAAAGAAGTTAGAAAAATAATATATCTTTTTTCAAATTATTCTGAAATCGTGAAAAATAATTTTCAGTGTTTGTTTTCATATTTTCCCTGCTCTCTGCTCTGTTGTGGATGCTTAACCCTTTGAGGACCAGTGAGATGCGCAATGCATTCCTTTGAAATATGTTGCACACACCTCTGGTTCTCAAAGGGTTAATATATAGCCCAGTGATTATCAAACCTTTTCAGACCTAATCCCCTTGGGACCTTGATAATCCAACTAGTTAAAGGGATAGTAATGGTTAATTTTAAGTTGATTTAATATTGTAGACATTAAAAAAAGATTAACATCAATGTAAGTCTTATCTCTCAGACCTTTATGGTTTGAGAGATATAACATGCTAAAGTTACCTCTTCCTGGCTGTTTTACTCAAGTCTGCCATCTAGCTGACAGCTGCAGATTCCAGTCATTTGACCAGACAGAGGCTCTTCAGCAGAGCAGAAATCATATTATTTAGAAATAAATACTTCATTGGAATGGTCTACAAAGTGTGCTTGCAAGCCAGGCACACTTTGTAGACCGTTCCAAATTAAGTATTTGTCTTTAGATATCGTTATATCGGCGCTGCTGAAGAGCCACATCTGGTCAAGTGACCAGAATCTGCTTCTGACAGCTTTACAGCTTGTCAAGCAGAAAGGGGAGGGAGCGGAGAACTTTATTTTCCTATATCTCTCAAACCATAACGGTTTGAGAGAAACGAATAAGTGGAAGTACCCACTTTTAATTGTATATACCATATAGTTAATACTTTTTTTCTGACATTACTATCCCTTTAACTTCATGGATGCTAGAAAGGTTTCTACTCATTGCTTGTAATGTTTTGGAGACATCTTTGTCAAAGATCAAACAGATTTGACCGCTGGTTGGTAGAAATAACAATATTAGGCAATATTTTTATTGCTGATTACAAGATGGCACACTTCAAACTGTTCCATTCTTTAACTGCACAGAAATAGACACACCTAGTCATTATTTGTTAACATTTTTGACACACCGACAATATTCTTTTTCATAATAGTTTAGTTGGATATCATCTGTGTCTCTATATATCTGTGTAATATCAAATAGACACAAACATAATATACATATTATAAATAATATGCCTTTTTCACATGTGTTGGCTCTGATGCTAATAGTTTGATAAAAATAAAATAAGTTTAGGTTGTAATAACGTTTGAATGAATATCACCCATCAGTGGAAATACACTTGAGTTACTCAGCAACACATATTTTTATAGTTAAAGATGTTTACTGATCCCTTAACCCATTGAGTGCCTGAGACATAGCCAATGCTTTAATACCTTTTGAATGAAAATCGTCCATCAGAGGAAGTACACTTGTTATTCAGCAAGGAAAACCTTATAACACGTAGATTTATAATTAAAGTAGTTTACTTATACTTTAAACCTTTGAGTGCCAGAGAGGTAGCCAACATATTACAAAGAAATGCGCTGGCTAGCCCTCCAGCACTCAAAAGGTTAAGTTTCATACTATGAATGTTGCTGTATTGTCTACACCAAGGCAAATCTCTGAAAGGAGCTCATGTAATTCAAGTTTGTTCATCAGCAGTGCTCCTTTATTTCACAGATATTTTTTGTTTCATACAGTGTTTTATTAAAATGTTTAGTAAAGTTTTATTATGAAAAAAAATACTATGGTGTTTTTCCTGTTGAGTAAAACAAGGGCATTTCCACTGCTGGCAGATGCTCTGTTCAAAAGTTATTTTTTGGATATTTTTTTTAAAGGGATAGTAATAATTAAAATGTAAAAAAAAATATGTTGTAGGGTTTATCCCCCTGAGTAAAACAAGAGTACTCCCACTGCTGAAAGGTGTTTCATTCAAAAGTTATTAATTTTCAAAGTTGAAATTTTTTAGGTGCGATATCACAGTGGCCTGAAATTGTACAGTTGCGCTGTTGCTACACAATCCTATGGACAGCTCTGGTCCCGGGACCATAAATCTCCATAGGATGGTGTAGCAACAGCGCCACTGTACAATTTTAGGCCACTGTGATATTGCACCTAAAAAAATTAAACTTTGAAAATTAATAACTTTTGAATGAAACACCTTTCAGCAGTGGGAGTACTCTTGTTTTACTCAGGGGAATAAACCCTACAACATATTTTTTTTACATTTTAAGTATTACTATCCCTTTAAATCAAAATTATCTTTAGGAAAAGTCACCACTAAGTGGCACTGTTGGTGCTGCTTTCTATGGAGATCTAGAGTCAGGCAACAAAAGATCTCCAAAGACTGGAAGAGAAACAATCTAATTCGTGTCTGGTTTCGGCTGTAATAGTTTTTGATGAAGCATTTTTAAATAGTAAAACAGTACTATTTCTGGAAGTTTGGGGGAAATTTGGAAACACCAGTTTGTTTCAACTCAATCATTTTATGTGACAGTTTGTGCCATAACCTCTTATATTCAAGAAACAATCCATAATACAGAATCAATTATTCAGAAGAAACACAAATCTTTCAGTGGTTTTGTAGAATCGTTCTTTGAAATCAGCAGCTTGATTTGCTCTACTCTCAGGTCCTATATCATAATGAGGAGCTGCCTCAAGATAAGAGACATACACTAACACACCACATGTCTTAATCTGGACAGACATTTGTAATGGACAATATGAATGAACTTACCAATTCATTGGTTACCTGAAATTAATATTTAAATAATATATTATGTCTGTGGAGGTAAGCATGCTTCTTTGTTGCCTGAGGACTCCAAACTCTCCTACCAAAGTGTCCTTAGGAAGGAAGACACCAATTGGAGAGGTTTGGGGGTCCTAAGGGATTGAGGTGTCATGAGAGTGTTATAAAGAAGAGACAACTTCTCCAGAGTTTTAATATCTCCAATTCCTGTGTTATAATATGGAGTGTTTGCACTAAGATCTCTTAAGTTGGAGAGAGCCCCTACTATTCTAATTTGTTTACGGCAACTGAGAAGATCATGTAGTTTGGCCCAATAATGAGTGGGGGGAAGCCTGGCACATTTTGGAAGATATATTGACAACATACTGATAATTTGGTGTGGTAGCAAAGAGAGTTTGTTGCCCATGACTGAATATTTTGACAAAAATGACAGGGGAATACAGTTTACTTGATCAGTAGAACCTCTCGATTATGTTTCTTGATTTGAGGTGGGAATAACTATGCAAGGTAGATTACTAATACAACATATAGGTAGGAAGGAAGCCAGCGCTAACCAATATATAAGAGCTTTTAGTAGTCATCTCCCCCACTGGTTAAGTAAAATTAGATTTTCCCTGTACCACGGCTGAAACGGAATTATAATGAAGCTTTGGATTTCCATACAAAAGGTACTATATTAAAGGGTCAGCTTTGGGAGATGCCCAGTGCCTACAGAAGACATGTTTTTTCTTCAGTACCCCTGACTTGATGAGCTTAAGGATAGTATAACTTTGTATATTGCTAGGTTAGTAATATATTCGGCCGTAATTTTATTAGCATGAAAGTTCTGCTTTAAGTTGGAGAAATCATATGGTACAAAGTCATGTTCTGCCCTATAGTCTTTGCTATTTGTGATTCCTTGTCTGGTTTTCTGTTTGTTTTTCTTTGTTATCCGGGTCCTGGTTCCCACCTTCTCTTGTGTTTGCCCTGAGCCTTTTGGGCAGGGTGCTATCAAAGCATTCCAGGTCATGACCCTGAGTTTCCTGTCCTTTTCCTGAGTGTTATTTTGTGTACTGACCTGGCTCTTCCTGAGACTTCCCTCCTGTTTTGCGATTTGGTACCGTGCACACCTGAAATCCTGTTACTGACCTTGGCTCCATTTATTCAACCATTTCCTGTCTGCTGCCTTTTACTGCATTACCTGTCCGTTCCTGATCTGGCATGTCTGGTCTCCCGTTTGCCTTGTCCCTTGTGGGCTTCCTCCTCCTTGTCCACCTGCCTCTTTTTTCTTGTACAACAACTACAACTATACTGCTGGTGGGTTATTGTGCTGTATTCTCTTTGATCCCTGTGGGTAGCTGCTGTTATCTGGTTTGGCATCTGGGGTGTGGGACGGCCCTTCGGTAGGCGCTAATCTTTCCTTGTGGCCAGCATCTCTACCTCGGCCTGTGCTGCAGCAAGGCAACCCAGAGAGCAGCCACCGCCAGCCAGCTCTATACTCTAGTCTTCGCTTTACAGCATCTGGCCCACTGGGGCCTGCTATGCAGTATACCTGTATTGTCTGTTGTGCTTTGTTCACAGTATTTATATCAATAGCAGTCCGTCACATCTTTGTGAGGAATCTACTTCATAGGGTCTACCAAGCAGCTTAAGACATTTTTTAAGCTTTGCTAAGGGGGTATTGACAGTTTTAGGGAAATGGGTATAGAAAGCATAGCAGCTAAATATCCAATAGGATGAGTTTTTTTCTGTAAAAGGGAAGCTTTTGGATCTTTGCTCTTGGTATGATGCATCATAGGGGACTTAATGGCAGAGATGGATATTTGGGCTGTAATGTGATCTGGAGGCTTTCATCTTAAAGGTATAGACTGTGTTTATTCTGCACCCCAATAGGGATCCCCTTTCCAGATATGTGTGATTTCTTTATTTAGTGTTAATTTTTCTGGATGTATTTTATGAATCACAATCTTGGACTAACTGACAAATTGCAATTGCTAAGCCATTCCTATAATGATGGGTATAATTACAACTCATTTCCTCTGTTGAGAGGTATTTCTATTGTCAGTGGGAGATATAATAATAACAGTCTTGCTTTGATGTTAGATACACCTATTTTTATTTGAATTGGATGTTGGTAGTACCACATTGCTAGGTAATAGTAGTGTTAGTAGAAGTTTTTTTATCACAGTATATAAGATCTGTCCATTCTTATATTCCCTCTCTATGTGTCAGAATTTGTCATTTCTGCCTTTTAGGTTTTTTTTTTAGACAATTGATAGATGGGGTAGTAGAATGTATATGATAGTTGTGCATGCTGATTGACCGATTGGTGCTATATTTTTAAAAACTGTAGTTTATGCTGTATATTTCTATTTTATTTATATTTTGTTCTGTATAGGAATGCACTATACTATTCCTTTTATCATTTTATTGTTCAAGATAAACCAGTGGGTGTTTATTGTGAGATACATAGTATGAAATGGCATTATCTGTGTATGTATCATACTGTGATTGTGTATATAGCTATTAGCGATCACAACCATGTTTTTTTAGTAATAGTGTACTGAAATTTGATTGAGTGATAATCAGCCTCCCTTATGATAGCTAAATGACCCTCCCCAATTGAACGCAAGATTCTGCAGTGACTGAAGAATGAAAATGAGACTGGCTAGAGGTAGAGTGTATCTTCTACATGATTGGTGGAGTGAATCAGCTGTTTTTGTGTGTGTGGTGAGGTGTGTGTGTGTAAATTGGTCCGTTTCAGTCTCAAGTGTACATTTTTAATGTCAAACATTGTAATACCCCTGACAAAGTGAGTTCGGAATCACAAAACGCGTAGGGTGAATAGGTACATTTTTTAAGTGAGCTCAAGAAAAGCACCTTTTTAACATGAATATCCTTTACTTGCCATGGTTAATTCTTTAGTAACATAGTAAATAAGGTTGAAAAATGACACAAGTCCATCAAGTTCAACCTTTGCCTTATAACCAAGAGTAATGGGAATTATATAAGCTTTCCTGCTGCCAGATAAGTTAGTCTTTATCTGAACGTCCTGTTTTGCCTACTCTTACACAGTATAACCCTGTATGTTCCCTCTTGAAAGAAATGTATCTAATCTTCTATTAAATGTATTCATTGTATCTGCCATTACCACATTCTTGGACAAGGAATTTCACAACCTTACTGTACAAAAAAAACAAAAACCCTTCCTTTGCTGTAATGGAGGAGAAGAGACCCCAGAGTTCACCTGGACAAATGGTATTGATTCTAGGGCTGACGCCAGAGCAGGTGATTATTCCAGGAGGAGGATATTGCCTCACTGTCCTGTAAGTACCTGCCTACTTACATAGGGTACTGGTTGAGCTATTCTGTTTTACCCTTAAAAGAGCTCTGTGCTTCCGTTCTGTTCTTGTTTCTCCAGCTGGAGAGAAGTTAGAGTGAAGTCTCAGTGTAATAACATATGAATTGGAAAGGTTACCTGCTCTTTATCACACCTCAGTGCATCACCCCCTATTTTGTGGTTACAGATCACCTACAGCCTATCTGCAGGGATAATATGCCATTACTTTGATTTTGTATATCCTTCATGTGCACAATGTATAAAGGCAGATTGCCTCTACAATTTATTTCATTTTTTTCAACGTCACTTTTTTTTTTTTTTTTTTTTTTTTACAATTTAAAGGGATAGTAATGTTTTACAATAAAAGCAGCTCCGGTTGTTCTTCATAGTATTTAGGTCATGGAGAGTGTTATATTTCAATACTGTCAGAGTTGTAGTTCAAGAGTAATTGAATGATAAAATGACCTCCTTCCGCCCATTTTACTGATGTAACACTGCTCACATCAGAGCAACACAGATGATCCGGATGGATCACAGAGAGGTACAATCTTCAGTGAGCATAAGGAAAAACCTGAAAAACCTGTCAAGGTGGGCCGGGTTTCCGTATGATCACAGTAAGAAGATTGTCCCTTGCTGTTATCTGTCTGGTCAAGTGACCAGATTCCACATCTGAGGGGAGGCGGCTTACACTAGGTAAAACGAGCAGAGGTGGATACTTTATCATTCAATTACTCTTGAACTACAATTCTGACAGTACTGAAATAAAACTCTCCATGGCCCAAATACTAGGAAGATTAATTGGAGCTGCGTTTATTTATTTAATGTCTCTGACATTGAGCTTCCTAGATCTGTTTCCAAGGAGCTTTCTGTTAGGGACTGTGAGAGCAGGGTTAGTGATAATGTGTAAAATAAGATACAGTGTAAAACAGATAGCATGGAGAACATTCAGTGCTGCAGGAATAGTGTTACATGCTATCACTATCCTGCATTAATATTTGACTGACCAGTAAACTCTCTGCAAACAAAGATACAGGGAGCTTACTCTTGCAGAATATAGGTCAAATAAAGTGATACTATTCATTTAATGTGTTATAGACATATAGCGCATTCAAACAGGACAAAATTACCATTTTAGAGGAGCAGTACTCTTATTTAATGAAAAATAATACCAGGATACTCCAATTACATGGAGATTTTTTTAACTCTAAAGTTATTTCAGCACATATTGTTTATAAATTAAACTGCAATGTTTTGTTCTGCTCACTCAGTGGTACATGACTTATTAATTACTATAAGTTAGTGACTCAAGCTCTTCTGTTAAAAATAGGGCTTTTTGCCCACTACGCCATTGGAAGAAGCAGACCGTTTGTCTGTGAAAATGTTCGGGATCCCATACCCAAACCCATCTCTTTGTGCAGGCCCCTCCCACTCCCGTGTGAGGTTTCTCCCTCTCCGCTCCTTATTCATCTCCACCACTGATACCCGGGTGTTCCATGCTAGCCGCCTCAACAAGGCCATGGCTTCCTAGACATCACAGTATCCCTACTTTTTTCAGCCACTCCAGACTTTCTGAGAGAGACTCAAACTAAAACTTTGGTGCTTGACCCACTCCATTTAACAAACGGATCAGCAATACAGCACGTCAGTTTTGGAGCACACAGTCCACTGGCTAGAAGGGGAAAGGCACCTGTTTTCATCACATAAAGCCCAAGTAGGGCTATTGTAAGTGCAATATTATACTTTATCATTGTACTCAATACATTTACTACACTTAGATTCTCTCTTCTTGTGTGTTGCGCTGTTTTTGAGGTGATTCTGGACCTTTTTGCCCACTAATTGGCACTATTGTTGCAAAAATGTTGTCGCCGTAATAACGTATTAATTTGAAACCCCCAAGCAGTGGGGCTACTGTTGTTTTATTCAGCAGGATAAAAAAAGAAACGGTAGCATTTTTTTTCATAATAAAAGATTGTTGCTCCTGTAAATCAGTAGGATTTTTAATCTGTCCCTTACAATAAACTTATTTGCTCACCTTATGTCTGTGTGTCTGGCTCAGCATGTGCAGTGAGTCTGATTGTCAGATAAGAAATATTTCAGGGAACCTATCAGATCACTCGGTTTCTTGTTACTGTTAATATTATCTCTTCCTTGTAACCAACCCCAACCCCATCTGCTCTGAAGGTTATTAAGTTCAAGTGATAATATCTGACTTTCAGCTCTTAGGGGCAGCACCTGACACTGGAGAAAAATGTATAAATGTCTTCTTCATATACTGCACACTTAACCCCAGCCAGCCCAACTCCAGCCATTGTCTGGCTGCGGATGATGAGAGTAGTTTTCAACACCTGGAGGTCCAACAATTGACTACAAACCCTAATGTATAACATTCAGGCATTAAAGGGACCCGTAGGTCCATCACTGGCTGCACCCCAGTGTATGCAGTAGCGTACCCACTTGCTTGAGTACATACAACACCTCCATTATGAGGAAATTAAGGATTCGACTCCAGTAATCATAAACAATGCAGATTTTATCCAGATTTATTCACTAGGATAAAAAAAATTTGAGGATTGTCCAAAAAAAAAAAAAAAAATAGTATTTTCCCATTATATTTTTTGTGCCTTCTTTTTTTCAGATTTGTAATTTTTTTCCATTAGGGCTACCTAACCCCATGGCCAAGGTCCCATTATAGGCTGTGGAAGACAGAAGGTTCCATTGGAGTCCTGGGGGGAGACTCACTAAGTGGTGATTAAGAGGAGATAAAGTGAAGATGATTTCTCCAGTCCCTATATTATTCTATGGAGCCTATTCACTAAGATCTCCAGAGTTGAAGAAATTTAAAGGGATAGTAATACTTAAGTATTACTAATCCCTATAGTAAAGTACTACTAAAAAAAAATGTATTGCCCCCAGTGTCATCTCTCAAACCTTTATGGTTTGAGAGATGAACGCCTCTAAAGTTGCCCTCCCCCTTCCCCATAGTCAGCATTCTAGCTGACTGCAGGGAAGCAAGTCGTACGACTTTCAGGTGGTTCTCCAGCACAGCCGGATCGCGTCACTAAAAAAGAAAACTTTCACTGAAATGGTCTTCTACATGTGCTTGGTTTGCAAGCACACGTAGAAGACCGTTTTAGTGAACGTTTTTTTTTTTAATTAACGCGATCGCAGCTCTACTGCAGAGCCACCTGATGATCTCTGACCAGATTTCCCTGAGTCAGCTAGAATGCTGCCTACGGGGAAGGGGGAGGGAGAGGGCAACTTTAGAATCGATCATCTCTCAAACCATAATGTTTTGAGAGATGACACTGGGGGCAATACATTTTTTTTAGTAGTACTTTACTATAGGGATTAGTAATACTGAAGTATTACTATCCCTTTAAGTTCATAGGCTCCATAGAATAACATAGAATAATTGGAGAAGTGATAAACTGGAGAAGTCATCTCCACTTTATTGCCTCTTAATCGCCGTTTAGTAGGGTGACCACATTTCCCTTCTGCCATTCCGGGACGTGGTCACCCTAGTTGCCCCTTTATGCCCTACCTTGGGTCCCTGGTAGTCTAGCAGCATGGAAAGTGCTCTGTGCCTCCTCCGGCACAGAGCTGAAGCACCCGCGCGCTCTGCTCAGTAATGCAGAGCGCTGGGAGATGATGTCATCTCCCAGCGCTCTGTATTACTAGAGCGCTTGCCTCCAGGAGATCAGGTAAGCTGCATTGCCAACCTGGATGTCAGCCTGCAAGCGGTGTGTCATATCATGGACGCCGCGAGGGAGCGCTGATTTATGCTACCAAGCGCTCCCTCGCGGCGTCCATGATGTGACACACCGCTTGTAGGCTGACATCCAGGGCGGCTTGGCTTCATTCCGGGACACTTCATTGTCCCGGTTGAAGATGACCCGGGACGCGGGACATAGCCCTGAAATAAGGGACAGTCCCGGACGTTCCGGGACCCATGGTCACCCTACCACTTAGTGATTCTCCCCTCCACCAGGGAAAGAGTGGTAGAGGTAGGGAGAGTTCAGCTAAGGTGTCCAAGGGTCTCCAAAGGTAGAGGAGACCACCGCCACAGGTAAACACAGTCATTTCTCACTGCTTTACAGTGCTTCAGAGACTGCTGTAGCATTCATTGGGATAACCCTTTCAGTGTCAGAGGGGTACCCCTCTGGCATTGAAAGGGTTAAAACCCCCTATAAGTCCTCTTTGGGAACCCTTCATTTTGACCTTGCCTGTTGCCCGTCAGAAAGTGTTTTATCAATGTTTTAATTACACTTCATGGATGGAGGAAAGACTGCTAACGGATAGTGCTTTGGAACAGCTGCTGGTGGTTGAGGGAGAAGAGGATGTTCATTTGTTGCCTTGTTTGGATGTAGAGGCAGGGAGTCTGGGAGTGTCTAGCGTTTCTCTATATTCCTAGTATTTTTTTCTTTAATGAGCAAATGGAGAGGGGTGTTTCAGCCCCTCTAGAGGCGTGTGTCTGTCGTTTGTCTTTTGTTTTCTGTTGTTCCTAGTTCTTTATGATTTTCTTTTAGGGCATTAATCATATACCTGATGTGTTAGCTGCCTTTTAGGTGGCATTGTTTCACATCCATTGCTTGCTATAAGTTCTCTTCCCAAGTATTTTCTTAAACCTACTGGGTCAGTCAGTGTGTGACATTTTTTTTATTCAGTTATGGCAGGTGATCTTTACATTATTGATCCTACACGCTGGTGTTGGATTCTCTTTCATATTATTTGTACTATATGATGACTCATATGCCTTTTCTTTGAAACTGTGTTTATATTTGTATTTTAAAAATTAAATAAAAAAAGTTTATCAAAAACAAAAAACCCCTATAAATCAGAGGGCGTTTGCGGATTTTCATTTCTCCCCTGTGGTACAGTTGGTTTGTTCCAGAATTGTACCTTTTTTTAACTTGATGAATAAAGCCCTTTGTATGGTCCAAATACATTAACCCCTTAAAGGGATAGTAATACTTAAAATGTAAAATGTTATAGGGTTTATTCCCCTGAGTACAACAAGGGTACTCCCACTGCTGAAAGGTGTTTTATTCAAAAGTTATTAATTTTCAAAGTTGAATTTTTTAGGTGCAATATCACAGTGGCCTGAAATTGTACAGTGGCGCTGTTGCTACACCATCCTATGGAGATTTATGGTCCCGGGACCAGAGCTGTCCATAGGATCGTGTAGCAACAACGCCACTGTACAATTTCAGGCCACTGTGATATTTCACCTAAAAAATTCAACTTTGAAAATTAATAACCTTTGAATGAAACACCTTTCAGCAGTGGGAGTACTCTTGTTTTACTCAGGGGGATAAACCCTACAACATATTCTTTTTTTACATTTTAAGTATTACTATCCCTTTAAGGACCCTTGATGGTCCTGGCATATCATGGGTTGGAGAGCAATAAGAACCCATGACAAGACAGTCATGGAATTCAGGGCTCCCCGAGCGGCTGCTCTGAATTGGATGCTGTAAAAAAAAAAAAAAAAAAGCCCGTGGTCCTTAAGTGCCGGCCAGGCACGTGATTGGCCAATGCTTAAGGGGTTAAAGAAAATCCAAATATCTACTTTACACTGTAGTTTTGTTTATACTTTTCAGCACAGCCATGCCACCTGTCCTGTTGGGAAAAAAACTGTTTTCATTAACTCTTTAAAAACCAACTAGGTGTCTAACACATTACCTTTGCTGGTCCTTTAACCCTTTAACCCAGAAAGGTATCCTACACATTGCATTGCAATGAGTTGGATACCTCTTTAACACTCTAAGGGTTAAGTGTTAAAGTGGGAGGTTTTGTAAAGTCACATTACCATTACATTACGTAAAAATAATGACAAACTCTGTTTCTTGTGTTAATCATAAGACTCCGAAGGGGAATTCAGTTAATTTGGATCTTAGGAAGATTTCCAGCACAATACAAAACAATGAGTTGGAAACCTTCCCTCCATCTAAGGGGTTAATAACGTTTGAGTAACTTGTTTGAGCAATTAGGACATTTTGTGTGATGTGCAAATAGCTACCGCAGTGTAGTAATGCAACTATAGTTATATTTTAAACATATTTGTTTGACAAATAAAGCTGGAATTGGAAGTTAACCCTTTGAGTGCCAGAGGGGTACGAAACGCATTGCAAAGCAATGCGTTGCGTACCCCTCTGGCACTCAAAGGGTTAAGGATTCAATCTCAGTAATCATAAACACTGCGACTTTTATCCAGATTTGTTAAATGGGATAAAAAAAATGTGAGGAATGTCAAAAAAAGTTTAAAAATGGTATTTTCCCATTATATTTTTTTGTGCCTTTCTTTTTAGATTTTTTTATTTTTTTCCCATCAGGGCTACAGCAGAATCTAGTGAAATCTAAAGCCAAATTTGGGGACACTTCACTTTTACTTATGGCTTCTTGATCGATGGTCTTGTTTTGTAGATATGGGGCTCTGAATTTACTAATTCACACATGTGCAGTTAAAATTGGAAAGCATTATTTGTGCACATGCACAGTGGAGACTGTGTTATCAATCTTAGCTTTAAAGGGATAGTAAAACTTCGTTTTATCTTTATTTTATTTTGTAGGCATTAAAAAAACATGAAGAACGATATAAGTCTTATCTCTTAAACCTTTATGGTTTGAGAGATATTCACAAGCAAAGTTTCCCCTCCCGCCCCTTTTACCTGGTGTAAGCCATCTCTTCTCAGATGTGGAATCTGGTTGTAAGACCAGACAGATAACAGCAGGGGACAATCTTCTTCCTGTGAGAACAATGAAGGCCCTGCCCCCCTTGACAAGTTTTTCAGGTTTTTCCCTTATCTTAATTGAAGATTGTCCCTCTCTGCAGTCTACCTGGGCACCTCCCTTCTGATCTGGCTGAGCAGTGTTACATCAGTAAAAGGGACGGATGGGGGATACTTTGTCATTGAATTACTCTTGTACTACAACTCTGACAGAATTGAAATAACACTTTCCAAAGTCCAAACACTATGATGATTAATTAGAGCTGCTTTTATTATGAAACATTACTATCCCTTTAGCCCTCAAAGAGTTAAACATACTCTCACTTTGGACAATTAAATGCACAAGAAAATGGCTTTGAAAATGAATTTAAGAAGTTGTCAGTTTTGAGCTCAAAGCACACTTAATTGAAGAAGGTCACTAATAATATCAAAACATTTCAAAAACATGGCCAATGATATGCTCAAATCATGCTTGATTGAACAGAAAATGTCATGGCAAAAAGTTTGATCGTGTGTGGCGTATACTTGACTGAATAAAACATTACACACAAAAAAGGTTGATCATGGGTGCGAAGCTTGCTTAACACTCAAACCATTACCTGACAAGAAAGTTTGGTAGGACATGCAGAATGCACACAGTTGAACAGAACATTACACAGAAAAGGTAACAGTCTCATAGTGTCCTTCATAAAAGAAACCTTTACGTTAAAAAGGCAACTTGAGCGCAATATGGCTTCATGGGACAAAAAAATAAAATCAATTAAAAATAAGTATATTTGTGTTTGAGAAGTATTCTTGATCAAACAAAACATTGTGTTACAAATATACATTGGAAATCCAATGGCAAGAATATTTTAAGGCGGACATAAATCTCACTCATGTGATCAATAAAATGGAAATGCCAGTTATAGTATTGACAGAATAGTATAGACAGAAGATTTTTAACATGATTTGCTCTCATTGATTATTTATTAAAGGGACATAATCATCAAGAAAATGAAAAGGGCTTAAATATTCTGTACTTGTTAGCATTTTACATTTTTTTTTGTGAGAACTTTTTAAAATAAAATGTTAAAGTAGTCATTTATGGACACTTTTTATCAAGCCTGTGAAAAACTGACAAAACCATAAACCAGTTATTGTTTTGTGATTAGAACCCACGCAGTTCAGTTCACTGAAAATCTTATCTCTTGTTTATTTGTGTTCCTAAATCATGTCACGCATTGCCCTGATCACTTGTATAACAGAGACGAATCAGATAAATACACAGTTTCCTGCAGATGAGTAGGGAAGCATTTTTATTATATTTTAGGGTTTATGCAACTAATAAATAATTTTCACAGATGCTGGCTAGGAATACAGTATATTTAAAAGGGCATAAGCCCTATTCATTTTAGGATGTAATGTCCCTTTAAATAACAACAAAACACAGTGCTGATTTTTGAGTTGAAAGTCTTCTGGTTCAACTATAACCAACATTTCCAAGCTTTTCAGTGAATGAATAAGAATTGTAAGGTTTGCTTTTTCCCTACAATATATATATTTTTCTAAGAATAGTAACATAGTAAATTAGGTTGAATAAAGACACAAGTCCATCAAGTTCAACCTTCTCCTCATACCCCAGTAACTGAGAATTTTATAGCTTTCCTGCTACCAATTAAGTTAATCTTTATCAGACCTTCCTGATCTGCCTACTGATAAACAGTATAACTCTGTATGTTCCCTTTTGAAAGAAATATATATAATCTTCTCTTAAATGTATCCATTGTATCTGCCATAATCACCTCCTTGGGCAATGAATTCCACAATTTAACAGACCTTACCGTAAAAAACCCCTTCCTCTGCTGAAGTTTAAACCTCCATTCCTCTAATCTTAAGGGGTGTCCCCTGGTCACCTGATCAAGCCTTGGAATAAATAGCTCACCGCAGAGATCCTTGTATTGACTTCTCATATACTTGTACAATGTGATAAGGTCTCCTCTTAGTCGTCTTTTCTCTAGAGTAAATAAACCATGTTTGTCCACTCGTTCCTCATATGTCAAGTCCTCCATTCCTTTAATTAATTTTGTTTCTCTTTAGTATTCAAGGGGTACCCTCTCTAGTTCTAGTATATCCTTTTGCAGAATCGGTGCCCAAAATTGCACTGCATACTCAAGGTGAGGTCTTATCAATGATTTGTATAATGGCAAAATAATGTTATCCACTCTTGCTTCAATACCTCTTTTTATGCCTTTGCTACTGCTGTTTGACACTGGTCACTGTTTCCAAGTTTGTAGTTGACAAGAATACCCAGGTCTTTCTCTAGCAATGAGTCCCCTAAAATGATTCCATTAAGTTCATAAGTAGCCTTGGGATTGTTTCCTCCCAAATGCATGACTTTACACTTTCCCACATTAAACTTCATATTCCATATGTTTGCCCAATCTGACATTGTATGTAAGTCTATAAGTCTGTGCATTCTAGGACCATGAATAGAACATGGACAACCAATAGGAGACATGCAGGGTAAGATACAGTATCCAATTGACTGCTATTCTATGTCCCACATGTTCATTTTCTAATTCCCCTTTCATTGTGATTTTCACTTACAATTGAAGGGGAGGGTTGCTTGCCTTTCCATCCATCACCCTAAAAATCTGACCATCCTTCCCTCATTATTCCTACACTGGTTTGTTCATTACCTTCCTAGTAGTTTTTATTCTTTTCCCAAATGATATGGGGATTAATGTTACCATTGATGTTTTTAAATTGAATAATAAAAGCTATGTATTAATGAGATTTAGCATCGTGGTCTACATTTACTGACAAGAATTTGAACTAGTCATCTCCTAGAGGTCAGTCTGAGTGGCGGAAATTACCTTATTGGTTTTTGCTATTCATAGTTCCTCTTTCTTCTTTTTCGTTTTGCAGAAAAGAAATGTGGTCACTCTAATGATACGTGTATGACTGACAGGGAGCATATGCAATTTATTTCAGTAATGGGGCATCAGAGTTTGGAGAAAATCAAAGTGGGGTGTCATGTTAAAAAGTTTGTAAACACCTGTTTGAAACCTTTTGATACTAGAGAGGTGTTCAGTGCATTATTTTGCAATGCATTGGAGACACCTTTAGTATCAAAGGAAAAAAGTCCACTTGACCATAACTGGAAGCTCTCCAGATTTGCCCTGGAGACTCCAGTTTTGAGAGTGCATTACGAGGTCTCCAGGGGAGAGGCTGATTCTCTGGGTGTGGGGAGTTTTCTATAAAATGCTGCACAGGTCTTCTCTTTCCCATCCAGTTCCTCACACGTTTCTTTTCCCCCACCCAGTTCCTCCCACTTTTCCTCCCACTTTCTGGCCACTTGTGTGATGCCCCGGAAAGCCCCACCCCCACCCGTGGATAAACCCTACCCCCTTTTTGCTGCCATTTGCAGCAATTATACTCCCCAGCAGCAACAGAGGAATCCGCTCTGGGGAGTCCACAAATGAAAGTTCACAGGTGTGCACTGGGATAAGGACTTAGATCTAGTGAAGAAAGCAAGAGGTGTGCAGTTCCTCTTTGAGACCCAAATCCCTCTGTCCATCTTTCCCAGACTGTGTGGTGTGTATATAAGTGAATCACATTACTACACAGCAATGAAACTCACATAAATGTTTGTTTAATCATCGCTATATGTGTTTATAAATCAGTCTGTGTAAATAAAACACTTTGTTCTTTCTTTAACCCCTTACGGACCGGTCGCACACGCAGGACCACGGAGCACTTTTTTTTTAGAATCTGATTCCGGACTCCCCGAATGGCATGCAGCCGCGCAGGGAGCCTGGAATTCCATGATGTACCTGTACGTCCTTGGTCCTTTAGGGACCGCAACCTCATGACGTTCATGTACGTCATGGGTCAATAAGGGGTTACATTTTTTTTTAGTTACGTATAGAGGTGTCAATAGGCCATGAAGTAATCTAAAAATTGTGGGGAATGTCCCGCCCACCAGCTACACCCCCAGCAACACAACCTAAAACAATATGCCCCTCTTTGGCCATTTGAAATATTGGGAAGTATGTCTTTAAAGCGGAACTACCATCGCACGACATCTTTAGCTTAATTAAGTCCCCATCTGGTGACTAGCTTCTTAGTAGCGCTAGTCACAAGAATTATTACCTTATTTAATAGATTTAAGCTTTCTTCCATGGGTGACAGGCAGGACAGAGAGCGGACATCTTGTCATAATGAAGTCCGCGCACCTGCTCTGTCAGTCCCAGCTGGGTCTAATAGGCGTTTCTAGGAGCCAGCCGGCTCCAAAAGGGACTGACAGTACAGGCGCGTGGACATCACTATGGCAAGATATCCACGCTCCGTGCTACTATCACCCATGGAAGAAAGCATAAATCTATTAAATAAAGTAATAATTCTGGCAACTAGCGCTACTATGCAGCTTGTCGCCAGATGGGGACTTAATTAAGCTAAAGATGTTGTGCGCTGGTAGTTTAATGCTAGACTGGTCTCTAACGCACTGTGGCTTTTAACTCACTGAACGGTTGAGGGGTCTGCAACACAATGTGAAGCAATGCTCTGGAGTCCTCTTTAGTATTAAAAGGGTTAAAAACCCAGTTAAGTCAGTAAGAATGTCCATTTCCCCCATACAATATAGTTGGTTTGCTTCAGATTAGGTTCATCTTTTGCTTTCTACATAAGTCAAAATAGTTGGGAATTGACACTCAAGAGTGGGGGCAACTTGAGGCCCTCCAGATGCTGAGGACTACAGTGCCCATCATTCCCATACCTGGGAACTCTCTGGATCTGCCCCAGAGACTCCGGTTTTTGCAGTGAATTACTGGGTCTCCAGGGACAGAGGATGATGCTCCGGTGGTGGGGAGTTTCCTATGAAACTTGGCCTCCTTTCCAACCTGTTCCTCCTACTTCCCACCCATGTCTCCTCATTCCCAAATATAAAACTTAGGGAGAACGCTACACAATTATATAAATACAATAGTAACCCCCCCCTCTCAATGAGCATATGGCAAAAATAGATAAGGAACAATTTATTAATATAAAACCTCTATATAAAGCACAATACGCAAAATTACAATACAAGTAAACCTAATGGTGGTACCACTATATTTTAAAAATCCTCAAGACATACTAAACGTCCCCAAAAAATATGAAATATATATGCAGATCAATTTCTTCAATTCTGAAGTATCTCCCAAGGTAGAACTATCGTAGCATAAAAGTCCAGATACCCTCTCCCGACTTGTACTCAAATAGATAAGAAGCTAGATGGTATTGCTCACCCGTCTTAAAAGCTCACTAATACAAGTGTCCTGAGGTTACAAGACGTACCTCTCCCAGCTGCAATGAATATACGGATGCCCTTCTGACTATATCCGTAAACTAGATGTGCCCCTCCGGTGGAAACCTCTATAGTTGTGGGTACCTCACCGGGTGTGTATCCAGGGCTAGACCACAGTTCCAATCCTCAGCATTAGTCCGGGCTCTCGTATCACAGCTATGGTACTGACACTCGTGTGAGCTGATAGATCTCCCACAACTTCCCGGCCGTATCTCAATCTCTCCTCAGCCAGACCTCTGTAGCTTCCAAAG
The DNA here is from genome assembly GCA_037306005.1 of Rhinophrynus dorsalis. NCBI lineage: Eukaryota > Metazoa > Chordata > Amphibia > Anura > Rhinophrynidae > Rhinophrynus > Rhinophrynus dorsalis. The sequence goes on from CM074720.1 coordinate 54,588,685, forward strand.
GGCTGATCTACTTTTTTCACCACCTATTTAGAATTTTTAACCATAATTTGTGGCTCTTTGGTGGACTTGAAGGCCACATATGCATCCCTTGGGGTGAATATGGTTTCTAATCAGTATCATAAGGTAATTAATTCACTGTGATTTTAGATGGGAACTAACATATCATAATAACAACCCCCACTTACTATGGCCAGAAAATCCTAATGGCCTCTATGAAAATTTTGTTCATGAGGTAACATATCCAGTCAGTAATGGATGTCATGTCCACAGACAAAACAAAAAATGAAAACACACAACCCCCCCCCCCAAAAAAAAACAAACAAATAAAAGCAGGGAACTTCCAGTGGGAGGAGTTTGTGGTCCAGGATTCTTGCCCGTAAGAGTCATGTTTGTTTCCATAGATCTGACATCTGGGACTGTGCATAGTGGCCCTAATAGTTATCAGGCAATTGTAACGTGTGTGTGTGGGGAGATTACAAGTCCCAGAATTCCTGGGACAGTCCTGTATTTTAATTGTGTGTCCCTTGTCTCTGGCAGTTCTCTTCTAGGACAATACTGAGTCCTGGAATGAAGACTCTGGAGCACTTATTTCTACACAGTAAATGGGTAATTGTCCGTTAACTGCTACTGCAGGTTTTGACTCCTGTCCTGTACAAGAAAATGGCCTCTGCACAGAGCTCTAAGCATTAACCCTTTGAGTGCCAGAGGGGTACACAACGCATTGCAAAGCAATGCTTTACGTACCCCTCTGGCACTCAGAGGGTTAAAGAGAGAGCTGACGCTTACTGCCAGATGCAAAATAAAGGCAGCAGAGCCACTTTCTTGTAATGTAATGCTACTTTAGGGTTTGGGGCATGGTGGTCATTTCCTCATAGCCAAGCATGGGCGTCACTTTCTGCTACAGCAATCAATGGGCAGTTGTTCCACTAGAAAGGCAGGTTGTTCAGTGATGTCCACTGTTATCAGTGAGTGGGGGTCACATGTTGTTTTATGCCCACCCCCCTCATGTAGTTGCTGGACTACAACAAAAAAAAGTACTCTCTTGCCCTCATCTCGGCAGTATTCCTTAACCCCATGAGTGACAGAGGGGTGTGCAAGGCATTGCAGAGCACTCAAAGGGTTAAAGACACAAAGCAAATGTGGTCACCTGGAGGATCGGGCTTGGTTTATATTAAGATATGTAAGTGTTCCTTTAAGAAGGAATAGCAGTTTTTTTTTTTATTACTCCTATGCTACTAAAGGGTCCTCAGAGCTTTAGAAACCTCTGCAGAATTCAATAGGTAAATCAGGCCTAACGGGATCCCTTGGCGTGTGACAGGTGAGTGTGAAAGCTGCAGTTTCCAAACCATAAAGTACAGTCTGTAGAAGGTACAGCCACATCCTGTTGCCCCTGTACCTCCAGCATTAACCGCTTTGTGCTTCAGCTTGGCGTGTCTCATAAATTGTAACAGTGACAAGATGCACAGTGATTGCAGACTTTCACCTTCAGACTTCACAGTATCTGCATTTCAGTATTAACCTTTTGAGTGCGAGAGGGGTCCGCAATGCATTGGGTTGCAATGTGTTGCATTTCTCTCTACCTTTCAAAGGATTAAAGGGATAGTAGCCTATTTTTTAAGTGTATAATATGTAAAGTAAAGTTACATGTGTTATTTATTAAAGGGATAGTAATATTTCATTTTATCTTTATTTTATTTTGTAGGCATTCAAAAAACATGAAGAATGATATAAGTCTTATCTCTCAAACCTTTATGGTTTGAGAGATATTCACAAGCAAAGTTTCTCCTCACTGACCAAAATGGTCAAGTCTGCCATCTAGCTGTCAGATTTGGAATCTGGTCCGTGGACCAACCGTGGCTCTACAGCAGAGCCGAGATCGCGAGAAATAAGAAGAACTACTTCATTCGAGTAGTCTACAAAGTGTGCCTGGTTTGCAAGCACACTTTTTAGACCCTTCCAGTGAAATAGTTATTTTAATATCTGGTGATCTGTGCTCTGCTGAAGAGCCACCAGTTGATCTGGGGACTGGATTCCAAATCTGACAGCTAGATGGCAGACTTGACCGTTTTGGTCAGTGAGGGGAAGTTTGCTTGTGAATATTTCTCAAACCATAAAGGTTTGAGAGATAAGACTTATATCGTTCTTAATGTTTTTTTAATGCCTACAAAATAAAATAAAGATAAAACGAAGTATTACTATCCCTTTAATACTTTTTTACTTTTTAATTTATCTTCACTTTTTTTTTACGCTTTTTTATGTCCTTGACAGCAAATTTACTGGATCTGTTTCCAGAGAGGGTTCTGTTAGGAGCTGTGAAAGCAGTGTTAGTGATACAATAAAAAATGGATACTATGTAAAAAAAGATAGCAGGGAGAATGCTACATTTTATCACTGCACTGCTTTAAATTGTATAACTTGGCATATCCTGATTTGCTAAAAAGGGCTGAATATTTTTGAACATCTCTTTTTTTATCTGCCAAGGCCCGCCCGTTCTGTAGTAAATTTCATACTTTACTGCGCTTACATGGGTTATCAATGCACTGATAGTTAAAGGGATAGTAATGTTTCAAAATAAAAGCAGCTCCAATTAATCTTCATAATATTTGGGCCATGGAGAGTGTTATTTCAATACTGTCAGAGTTGTAGTTTAAGAGTAATTGAATGATAAAGTATCCCCTGATGCAACACTGCTCACTTCAGAACAGAAAGGTGGTGTCCAGATGGCTTGCAGAGAGTGACAATCTTTCAATTACTCGAACTACAACTCTGACAGTATTGAAATAACACTCTCCATGGCCCAAATACTATGAAGATTAATTGGAGCTGCTTTTATATGAAACATTACTTTCCCTTTAAGCTGTGCTAGTTAGGCTCTTGAGCTATGGTATGTTTCACAAGGCAACCATATCTTTGTGTGGAAAAAATGAGTTTATAACTCAGGTAGGCAGGAGGCTTCAGCAGTTCTTCTGTCTGTCTGAAATAGCTCTTATTGTAAAGAACCCTTTCCTTTGTATAATGTGAAATCTCCTTTCATTGGATGACCAGTTTTACTTTGCATAGCCCTGCTGATAACATTTCTCCAGATAGAACTTTGTATTGTTCCTGCTACGCTTGAAAACAATAATCATGTCAGCTTTCATTATCTTAATGTGTTTTTGGTGACTTTATACGTAGTTATAATTCTACAATTACGTGATATAGTTGATTGCATATGTAGAACCATACAGTAGTACTTGAAGATATAAAGCACAAGAGCAACCCCAACTCCAACAAACAGATGGTTACATATAACATTTGCATATCCCACCACAGCTCTCCTCATCAGATGCGTCAGCCAGACAGAAGACCGTAGAAATCCCCCACTGCATTTCATTGTCTGTGCTTGAAATTTAGCATAAAATTCACACACCCGAGCTTCAGAATATGTACTAACGCAGTGATTCTCAAAGTTAGTCCTTGGAACATACCTACGGGTAATGTTTTCAATACACTCTGCTTTGTCAAAGGTGAATAGTCAGTAGCTCGGTCATTTAATTGCATCACCTGTGTTGGAACGCCCCCGCTGCGGCTGACAATGGAGCAGGGCTCCGAATTCTGACCGTAGTCCTCTCTGCCTACGGTCTGGATTCATAGCGCCCCACTCCGTATCAGCTGCAGTGCGAGCAGTCTGTAGTGCGCATGACTTCAGCGCGGCCATTGCTGGGTGGCACTGGGGCCCATTTAAATCCATCTAAGCAGACTTCCACTTATTCATACCCTGGTGTGCTTGAGTCCAATAGTCTGCTTGTCAAAGAAAAGACCTTCCAGGGGAACTATCACCCCAAATAAAGCCCCCCCAATAATTAGTCATATAGTGATAAGTTTAGAAATTGTACTGTTATCCATCAAAAGTACAGTGTTATTAAAAAATCCTACTTCTTTTCAGACTGATGGCCAGGCTTCTTTCTTTACTGGGGTCTCCATGGCTGCGCCGTCAGTCGTTTCCTGTTACCTTATGGTACAATGCAGGAGACCGGGATGGACAGTGCAGGAGCACATATGTCTCTAAACCAAGATGTCTGCGCTAATCCCTGGCTGTCTCAGAAGAAGTAAGATTTCTTAATAACGCAGTACTTTTGCAGGATAATAGTACTACTTCTAAGCTTATCGCTATATATTAAATACCAATGTTAAATGTCATGAAACCAGTTCTTCTAGTTTTTCTTCTCATTTCTGGGCAATGCTGCTATGTTTTTGGTCACCTGGTCACTTGACTCCAAAACCCCACACTATCTGCAGGTGCAACGAGAAACGCACAGACACAGCATAAAAATGCCTCTAAGAGCAATCACCCTTAACCAGAAACCCCTTTAAAAAAGCATATAATGTAACAACACTATGTATTTTGTTACTCTGTAACTTCATCAGGGGTATACATTAACAGTTACTTTAATCCTGTTTATACGGTCCATCCACTGTCGTTACCAGACCCACTTCTGTTATTGGCAATCTCACTATAATCTCTGTTACTCTCCAAATTATTTGCATTCCGGATAGAGGAAGTTGAATGCTCTGTGGATCCAGCATTTGGAGAAATCGATTGAGGACCACTTTATATTGATTATGTGCCTATATTGTGGGCTGTGAAATGTGTTCTCTTATACAACTGGTCCAGAGGCATAACTAGACGCCACGGGGCCCTGGTGCAAGAATTGCCATGGGCCCCCCGACCACATTGGCCACCTCTACATTGCCCCCCATCTCCACATTGCCCCTCAATCTCCACATTGCCCCTTCCACAATGCCCCTCAATCGCCACATTGCCCCTTCCACAATGCCCCCATCTCCACATTGCCCCTTTCAAATTGCCCCCATCTCCAAATTGCCCCTTCCAAAATGCCCCCATCTCCACAATGCCCCTAAATCTCCTACCTCCCTGGTGGTCCAGTGGCAGACGACAGGTCTGTGCCTCTTTCTGCACAGACCTCTTCTCCCGCTCGGTCCTCTTCAGTAATGCAGAGCACTGGGAGACGATGATGTCATCTCCCAGTGCTCTGCATTACGAGAGTGCCGGTCTGCCGGAGGGAATACTGATCTCCCTCTGGCAGACCGGCACTCTCGTAATGCAGAGTCCCATCGCTCTGCGTTACTTAATTGCGGGCGTCAGGTGAGGGGGTCGCAGGGGGAGGCCGGGCCCCTGGAGTGACAGGCCCGGTCACAGGTGCGAGCCCTATAGTTACACCACTGAACTGGTCACAATACTCTTTACCATCTCTGAGGAGCTTTGCTGTCTGCCCTTTAGACCCTCTCACACCAGAACCTATGGTAATATATGAGGGAGTAAGAAGCACATAGCATAAAGAGCCCTGGTTATAACAGAGATAATTATGGCCGGCTGTTCAAGAGCACCCCTATTCCACAAATGATCACCAGTTAATCTCAGATCATCCTCTGTTACCTTTCAGCATCCTAGCCATTCCCTGTCTTCCCTTTCCTATCTCTTAAAGTCACCTTCCCCCACAGTTCCCAGTGCTCACTATGTATGTATCCATGTCCCTTCTCTATCTCCTCTCCCAGCATCCAAGTCATCTCACTGGGACAGATGTACAAAACAACAGGGTTAAAAGCCCCCATTAACATCAATAGGAAAGCTGGAAATCTTATTTTTCCCTATGATGAAATTGGTTTGCATTGGATTTCTCCAGCTTTATCTGTGCATGTGACCCAGTTTGTGGGTAGGTGACTGTGCTGGCACACCCTGACACTGATATATAAAGGAAAAGTGGAGCAATTTTGGGAAACCCAATAGCTCCATGGGGTACAAAAAAACGCTCCCTAAATTAGTTATTTTTACATGGAGCTTTAACCCCTACACTACCAAAAGATATCCCAATCTTCTTGCTTTTCAAAGCTCTGTGCTTCCAGCTAATGGGTGTTTTTGGAAGGCTGGATAAAAAATTTCTTTGGAAAGGGATTTTGTTCTTTTGCAAATGAAGAATTTAACTGCCTAACGAGCTAAAGATCTGGCTCTAAAATCTAAAGCTCAGACGTCCGACACTCGAAGGAACGAAATGAGACACAACAAAATAGTAAGTGTGGCCGAAAGTTGTTTCAAGGAAAGCTTATCATTGTCCGGCCATGATACAGAAAAACTAAGTACTATCGTAACATCCCAGAAACTGAAATATCTGGAGACAGGAGTCTTGATCAGTCTAATATATAAAACAAAAAAAAGGGAGAACAAGGGAAGAGGCGCCCCTTGTGTTGAACCTCAATAACAAAAGCACCGTCACCAATCACCCTGATGTGCGGTACTCACAAAATGAAACGCTGCTCCAACACATATGTGAGAAACAGCCTCAGCGCTTTAGGGGATATACTATTACCCCAAATAAACCAATAGACAGATCACTTAAACCAAGGGGCTGCTTCTTTCCAGATCGTTCTCCCCAAACGATGAACCATAGAAAACAGCCAAAGAAGAGAGGGCGCCCAATGGTGTAGTACAGTCTAACAATCAATAAATGAAAAAAGTATATATAAAAATATACTCACAAAAGTAGATGTCAGTTCAGATGTACACTGACAAATGCGCATTCGGAGAGAGTAACCCTGTCCCCGCTCAGGGTGATAGTAGTGCTGGAACTTCTGTAACAATGGAACTCCAAATCACTAAAAATAAGGATAAGAATACCTTGCACGGCTCCAAGAAAAAATCTAGTGTAGGCCTCCTCCCCTCAGATGTGGAATCTCTTCCACAGACCAGACAGATCACAGCAAGGGACAATCGTCTTACTGTGAGAACCTAATAACTTTCATGAGTTTATATATTAATGGATGTTGGCCAATAGGTAAATCATTCAGATGTATAACTTGCTGAGATAGAAGATCTATAACAAATAATTGTCCTTTACTCTTTACCCTGTTGACAGCAGGTTGAAAGAAAATTGAGAACAGTAGTCATATTAGTAGACACGGGATCCAGATTCCGTTCCAAGCACCAGCGTGACCAGATTGACCTATATGATTTATAGCATGCTCTAAAGCCTGGAACCCAGGCTTCCGATTTGAGAGCCTGAGCTAATTCTGAAAGTTCCTCAATAGACCAGGGACTCCTAAAATAAGCCAAGCCATTAAATGTAATTGATTTGTTACCAATAGTGTGTGAGGTTTCCCTGACAGATCTGTTACTAAACGTGGAAATGGGAATAGATATTGGGGATAATTTATTGACGGTTACAGAAGTGGAGGAAGCCTTGTTTGAGCTGTTCAGTATGGGGTGATCAGCACTATGGTAGATTCTTGTTTCTTGACTTGAAGGATTACCCTGGGAATTGTAGTAATAGGAGGAAATGCATAGTTTGTGTTGCCTCGCCATGTCTGGAGAAACACATCTACTGCTAGTGACTCTGGATCCAGTCTCCAACTGAAGAATTTTGGTAACTGTTTGTTTAAACTTCATGCAAACAGGTCTGTTTCTGGAGGACACCTGATTTGATACATTTTCCTGAACATTTAATTATCTAGTTTCCAATCTCTGGAATCCTTCAAGTGTCTGGAATTCCAATCTGCTATAGTGTTGGAAAGGCCTAGGAGATATTCTGCTTGGATAGAAATGTTCCTGTCCAGATAGAAATGCCAAAATTCTTTGGCTAGATTGGCCAAGATCTTTTGATCTAGTGCCTCCTAGATGGTTGATGTATCTCACCACTGACACATTCTCAATCTTGAGAAGGATGCAGCAATTCGAAAGATCTTTTGTTAGGCTTTTGATTGCAAAAAGCCTGCTAATAATTCTAAACAGTTGATGTATAACTCTTTTTCTAGATTTTCCCATCAATCCAGCCTATCAGCCAAGGGGGTAACAACTTTCTTGCGCTTATATGTTTTAGACTACATAGTAACATAGTTGATGATGCTGAAAAAAGACTTGCGTCCATCAAGTCCAGTCCATGCCAAAAACACCCCTGTTGATCCAGAGGAAGGCAAAAAAAGCCCTCTGAAGCCACTTCCAATTTAGCCCCAAGTGAGTAAAAAAATTCCTTCCTGGCTCCAAATGGCAGTCACATAGATCCCTAAATCAACATCCTATCTGCAATGAAGCCATCTGTCATAATTTTCAATGTTGTTCTGTGCTAGATAGGCATCCATTGCTTTTTTGAAAGCAGTTACAGTATCTGAAAGTACAACATCCTAACGGACTAAGGGTATTTTCTGTGCCAGGCAGCAGAGGATGGGACAGGAGTCACGTAAAGATTGAAGATGTGGTCATGGGCATACCTGAGAACTCTTCGGATCAGAATGAGTTACCCAGTCTCTGGGGACAGTGGCTAATTTTCCAACTTTATTTGTTCAGTTGTAACCCCACCCACTTTCATCTCCTGCTCTGCCCACTTCTTCCATATGACTCCCACTTCCCCACCCATTTAAATGTAAATCCCACTTCTCAACCCTCCAACTGTGTGTCACCCAGATTAAGCCCCTCCCACATTATGGCACAAATAACATCATTTGAACTCTCCCATATTGCCCTATTAAGCCCCTCCCACATTATAACATGAATATCCTCATTTGGATATTCCCATCCCCAGCCCCGTGTGTTTCTCCAGGGACCATGGATGAGAAGGTTCCCATGTATGGTCATGGGTGTGGCTTAGTGTGCCTAGGATGCCCTAGGAGTGACTTTTATATTAATCTTGTCCTGCTCATGCTTTCCTTTTTTTTCCAGAGCTCAGACTTAAGTGACAGAAAGGTTCGGAGGAGAGAAAAGAACAGGGTTGCTGCTCAGAGGAGTCGTAAGAAACAGACGCAGAAAGCAGATAAACTACATGAGGTAAATATTGTTATACTTTGTGTTTTTTGGCTAGTTGAGCATGATGGGAGTCACGGGCATATATACAGGGGATTCAGAGGGTGCATTTGTGATGTGTCCAATCATCCAAGAGGTCCCATGGATTATATAATGTCCTTCAACTGCTTACAGTCAGACAGTTCCCTATCTCAGTTGCAGGCCACTGACATCATCAGTAGAGTTGACACCTGTCTGGTTTTGACCAGGACATCACTGTATGAGACTCCCCTATTGGGTTTGTCAACACTCTCAGCAGGTTCAGTTTTAAGTGCTTTTGCTCCCATTGGTTAGAGCACACATCTATCACCAGAACACTGATTCTAATTGGCTGGTCATGCAGCTACCTGCCTATCTAAATGGGGATTTTATCCCTTTGAATGCTAGAGAGATCCCCAATGCATTACTTGCTCAAAACAGGTCTGCAGGGCATAAATAAAAATTCCTACTGGAAAAAATTAAAATGTTAGAAACTGACCATAAAAACGTGTTGTATCGTTCTGTTTAGCACACAGCATTGTGCCTCTGTTTGGTTTTGGCAAGAGTAAAAGGTGGCAACTCTAATCATCACACATGGCTGCTACCAGCCAGTACGTTTAACGTAACAGCCCTTTTAGCACTTTGTTTAACCCTTTGAGTGACATAGGGGTGCAAAATGCTTTTTTTTTTTTTTGTGAAAGTATTTTACCAGGAAGAATACATTGAGATTGTCTCTCGTTTTCAAGTATGCCCTGGACTCATTTTATCTACATTTGAAAGGTGAAAGGCTGAGCTGACCTTGCCAGGACTAGAACCTGCAACCTCATAGCCTTTGCAGTTTCTACAACTGGTGCCTTAACCAGCTGAGCCATCTCTCCGGCTTTGTTATGCAATGTGTGCCCCTGTGGCATTCGGAGGGTTAAAATGTATTAACTCTCAGCATGTAAGTAATGGATCATGATGTGGACCATTGCTTTTCCTTTTTGTCTTTCTCATCATACAAAAACCGTCTGAGATCCTCTGCACCTTGTGTCTGTGTTCCTGTGGGATTCAGTTCCATATCAGGACTTTAAAGAAGGTTTGTGTTAACATGGACCTCCCTAGAAATTTTCAGACTTAGTCCATGCTGCTGATTTCCCCCCTGGTCCCAGTAGGTTATACTTAATTCTCTGTAGGGAGTTGTATTTCAGCACTACCAGAGGTGCAGATTGCTCCCTCCTACTCAAACAATTAATGTTTCCTATGCAGTATGAAACTCTCACAAATGCCTAATATTAGGCCCCTTTCACACAGGCAAAACCAATGCAGGGATGCTGTGTTGCATCCATAACTGGGAAATTTCTTCCTTGGAACCACTGAATTAGGTTCAGGGAGTAGGACTGGTAATATCTAAAATTGCAAATCACATCATAATGTGGGTGGGGCTTAACTGAGTGGGCAGACTTGATAGGAGGAAAAGTGGTGTTTAACTTTAGAATGGGCAGGAAGTGGGTGGAACAGGGTGGGAAGTAGGCAGAACAGATGAGAAGTGTGAGGTTGCCCCAGGAAACTGAAAAATCCAGAGAATCAGCCCATGTCTCTGGAGACCTGGTAATTAACTCTAAAAAAATGGAATCTCCAGGGCAGATCTGGAGAGTTCCCAGGAATGGTTAGTTTTATCACCCATGGTGAAAGGTAACATGGTGCGCTATGTTGCCTTTCGCATGTGCGACTATCTCCTTGTGTGATAGCCCCAAAGGCCAGCATGCTGCAACTTTATTGCATTCCCTAAGGAACACAGTAAGGATGCAGTAAGGAAGTCTGCATGGCAGTGAATAGAGCCATTTTTCACATCTGCAGCTTTAGAGGTTACTAAGCTCATCACAACATCTAATAACTGGCTGAGCCTCATGAATACCAGCCAGTAAAATTGTCAGGATGCAAAATTTTTTGTAAAGTTGATACCTTTATTGGCTAACTAAACCGATTTAAAATGCAAGCTTTCAAGACTTCTTAGGTCTCTTCCTCAGGCATGTTATACAGATAAATATGAAAACTTCTCTTTTAAATACAAGTACACATTACATTGTTTATAATGGAAATTTCACCTGCAAATCATCCAATGTAATATACCTTATCATGTGTGCAAAATGCCCAACAGCTCTTTATGTGGGGGAAATGGGACAGAAATTACATAAGAGGTTTAATTCCAACAGATCCAGCATTAACAACAAAAAGACAGACACCAGTGGGAGAACATTTTTGCCAAAGTGGGCACAGTATCAGGGACATTAAATTGACTGTACTGATGGGACAATTTTGCAATCAGAGGGACAGAAAATTATGGGAGGTAAAATTAATGTTACAATTTGACTCTCTGACCTATGGCCTGAACAGGGACAGGGAATTTCTGTCACAGTACTTAATTGTGAATTAACTTTTACGACAGTCCCTCTGGAATCATAAATACCTGGACCCAGAGGAAGAATGCTATTTAAATCACATCCTCTACCATTGACTGATCAAGGAATTGGTATCTGGACTAACGTTCTTATCTGATTTCCATTATAAACAATGTAATGTGTACTTGTATTTAAGAGAGAAGTTTTCATATTTATCTGTATAACATGCCTGAGGAAGAGACCTAAGAAGTCTTGAAAGCTTGCATTTTAAATCTGTTTAGTTAGCCAATAAAGGTATCAACTTTACAAAAAATTTTGCATCCTGTATTTTTACGGCTAACACGGTACCAACTCTCATCTAAAATTGTCAGGCACTCACATTCGCTCAGCAGTGGAACGAAGGGGAGAGGTGAATGAAGTTACATGGGTGACAGACCTGTTGCAGGGGCCTGCAGAATTTCTGTGAAATAGGATTACTAGACAACACTACTTTATGTCTAAGAAAGAAAAGCTAGATTTCTGTTTTCCTTCCATGCAGCGCAGTGTCTGTCTGTTATTGTGAAATATTTACTCCTCATATCAAAACCGCAATTACTGTTTTTTCCTTCTTGTGTGAGAAGTGCTTGTGAAACTAAAACCAAAAGAAGAGGTTACATGCTACACGTAGGATCTAAATAACTCTCGGTTTAGAGGAGTGGTTCCCAACAGATATGTCACGGCACATTTATGTGCCAAGGCGCCAAGCTTAAAGGAGAACTAACACCGACACTTACCTAACTATGACCACAAATGCTAGTTGCTGAATTAGTCCTTCACTAGGTGATTCGAAGGATAACACTTCAATTAGTCCTGGATCTTAAGTCCATGGAGGTGGACCACAAGACCTTAGGTGGACCACATGACCTTAACCCTTTGAGTGCCATAGAGGTACGTGACACAACCCTTCTGGCACTCAAAGGGTTAAACTTGCATCACTGCAGACGGCAATCTTAACCCTTTAAGTCCAGTGTGGTGTGCAATGCATGCTTCAGAAGGAAAAAAACTGTAAGCAACTGTCATGATTATCTTTAAGCTATTGAGTGCCAGAGGGCTACACAATCCATACCCCCCCACTGGCACTCAAAGGATTAGGTTATGTTGCTTTTGATGCTGACGCTTGACTTGAAATTTTGGATTTCTCACCTTTATGTGTCACGACTTAAGACTGATATGCCACAGCTTGTAAAAGTTTGGGAACCAGTGCTGTAAAGTGACTGTGCAGGCTGTTTGTACAGTGGTTCCCACCCAGTGTGCCTTGGTATATCGATGCTCTACCATAATCCCACTTATGGTGCCACTGTTTTTCTATAAAATGTTGAGTTTCAAATGCATATTTATAGTGGTCTGCCACATGGAAATCAAGTTTATGGACTGTGTACTAAAAGACCAGCAAATGCATAGTTTTGAATATATTAATTTCTTTATGCATGGTGTTGTATGCAAATGATGCTATTCAGCGATGTTTACTATGCTGCTGAAAGTTTTCAGTGACCTTTCATATGCTAATGAAGTATTTTCAGTGATGTGCCATATGCTAATGAAGGTTTTCAGTGATGTGTCATATGCTAATGAAGCTCTATGCTGTACCAGGAAAATATCACTTTCACTTTTACCAGATGTAAAAGTGTGAATATGTTCTAAACTATACGTCTGATGGAATTTTGATTAATATGACACGTAAGTCCACATTAATCCTTTGATTGCCAGAGCAATGCATTCCGTACCTCTCTGGCACTCAAAGGGTTAAGGGAATCATATTTGGAAAATCAACAGAACTGCTGCAAAGAATTTGAGTTTCAGTGTTCAGTACTTTTTGTCCTTTTTGGTGAATTCACTGGTAACCCCACCCACTTCATGTCCCATTCCATCTAACTCTTGCTCTGTTCCATCCACTTTATGGACAGATTCAGCCCTCTCTACTCCCTAACCCCACCCATCCTGCTAAAACCCTGCCTATATTACAATACAAATTCAGGCACTGGGGCACTCTCACCTCATTCTGTTGAATGCTTGGAACCTTATTAGTCCAGTTTTAGCAATTCACATATTTGAGTACTTTGGTATTTGGTGATAGGTTTTTTTATTTGGACTTACATTTATATATTTTAAGACAATTTTTTGAGAGATCAGCCCTCTTCCTCAGGTCAAACAATACTGAATCACAAAGTGTTAAAAATAATGCAGAATTCCCAAGTTAGATGATTTAATGGGACAGTACTGCTTAAAAACAACTTTAGTGATTTGAAAGAGCTTATAAAACCACCTATTTGTTGTTTAGACTTTTTTTGTTTTTTTTAGAACACTTGTTTTTGACAAATTATGCTAATAAAGGCATGCTGCGCAGGCACTTCCTGTCTCAGTTTCAGTGTGAGTGGGAAATGCATTGCTGAGTAGAGTCAATGAGAGGGGAAGGTAATGTAGGGATAAGACAGGAAGTGCCTTAATTAGTATCATCTATAATTCTAAATATTTCCAAAAATAGTTTTTTAAATAAAAAATGACTAATACAACACATACTTGATTTTGAAAGCACTTTCAAAATCAACAAAGTTCTTTTTAAGTGATAGTGTCCATTTAAATGGGACTTTTTACCCCTGGGATTCTAGAAAGTTTGCATTGCAATGAGATAAAGACCTCTCAAGCATTTCAGGGGTTAAAGCACCATTTAAATCAGTGGAAATTTGTATCCTTCCCGTGGTACCTTTGGTTTGCCCTAGAATTGCTACTCCTTAGCTTCTTGAATACTGCCCTAAGCAACCACATCATGTGTCTATGAATCCTCTTTCCATTATAACTTTTTATTCTGTTGACAGGAATATGAAAGTCTGGAACAAGAAAACACCTCTTTGAAAAAGGAGATTGGGAAACTCACAGATGAATTGAAACATCTGAGCCAAGTGTTGAAGGACCACGAACAGATATGTCCTTTCTTGCTCCAACGCCCTGTGAACTATGTGACGGTGCCCAGAGTCGCTGATGCGATTACCAGCTGCTTGCCACGGTGATATTACATCTTGGTTCATTTGAAGAACCTCTCCTGGAGCAAACATCCATGCAGCACTGTGGTGGGCAACAAAAGATATGCATCTGTTGTTGGACTACAACTCCCATCATCCTCAGATGGCTGTTGGTTGGCTGTGCATGATGGGAGTTGCAGTCCAGTAACTGTTTGAGGGCCATGTTCTCCACTTCTGATCATAACCACATGAAGTATTGTCCATGAGAAGTCTGAGTAATGAATGAGACTAGTTGACGTTATCTTCTCTTAAACATTCCGTTGAAGACTCTCCAATGACCATATCACCTCAGATGTGAGGTCCGATCCAGTGTATGTGAAAAAACACACATCTACATAATGTGAGTTTCTTACTTCCCATCTTGTACCAGCAGTGTATGAAGATGACTGAACATCTATTGCTTACAACTCCTAGCCGTTAAGTAGTGACGTGTTTCTTTTAAACCTTCAACAGAGTGAAAATGTGACACAGGCTGAACTTGATGGACTTGTATCTCTCTCAACCTCATCAACCATGAATGAAATACAGCTCACTGATATCTTCTTAAAAAGGACCATTGTTTACATTTTATTGGGGGAAATTGGTTTGGGTGGCAGGGGCCAATTTTTACAGTTTGAATTTAACCTTTTGAGTGCCAGAGAGGTAGCTAAAACATTGTGTTGCAATGCGTTGACTACCTCCATGGTGCTTAAAGTGTTAATGGCTTGGATTTCCGTGGACTAAAGATTAGGGATGCTTTCTGCTTCCAGTGACAGTCAATTTTTTTCTTTTTACTTTACATAAGCTGTAAGTATATAATATATAAAGTGAAAGTGTTGGTTTTTTTTTTCATCTTCACCTATATTTTACACTTTCATACCCCTAATAGGGAGCTCTCTGAATTTGTACCCAGTGAGCTTTCTGTCTGGGACTGTGAAAACAGAGAGTGTTCAATGTAAAAAAGATATAGTGTGAAAAAGGGTAGACAAACCGGCCTCTACAGCATACAGATAACTCAGTGCTTCAGGGACTGTGTTACAACTTGGTGGGGCCTAGGGTAGTAGAAAGCACAATTATACCACTGAATGTCAGGGACATAGAACTGTAAAAATAATGAATATGGAAAATAATAATAAAAAGTACAGACAATCTGACTTTACATATTGTATGCCCTTGCAGAATATGTAAAGTCAAAAAGGAGTTTTCAGGGGCAATTTCAATGTATGGATATACCCGTATTTTGCCAAGGGCCTCTAATTTCAGGGGTCCTTACCTTGGGTTCCCAACAGTCTCAGTTTTACAGAAAGGAACCAGTTTAAAGGAGCAGTAAACTTTTTTTTATGAAAACACATATTTCCTGCTGAATAAAACAAGGTCACTCCCATCGCTGTCAGATGTTTTATTCAAAAATTATAGTAGTTTAAATAATCAGGAAGTGAATTTACTGTGTTTACTTCCTGATAATTCTAACTGACAGGAAGTGACAGGCAGTTTCTATGAAGAACTGTATGTCTCTGACGTTTCTGACTTTCCTCTCCATTAGAATCTAACAGGAAATCTAATTAGAATTTGACCACTAGAGGGCACTGCTAATGTAAAAAACATGGGTTTAAACTGTAATAACTCTGGAAATATAAATTTCTCGGCAGTGGGAGTACCCTTATTTTATTCAATAGGAAAATCCCTACAATATATATTTTTTCATAAAAAAAGTTTACTGCTCCTTTAACCCTGTGGTCAGATGGCCAGGGAGGAGAGCGGCTATACTGGTGCACAACACATACACATAGCTGTTTTTCTCATAAACAGGAAGGAAAGAAAAGTTACAACTAATAGTAAGAGGTTCCTAAACAATGACCTACATTTGGGAACCTCCATTCACAGTTCTGCTGGTAGCCTTTGGTGTTCTTAAACATGCCTTGTGAGGTTGTTTGTCTCTTTAAAGGACTAGCAATCTTTCTTTATGAAAATGTTTTATAGGGAATTACCTGATGAATAAAACAAGCATAGTCCTACTAGATAGAATTTTTTTTTCATTCAATAATTGCTAAAGTGGTCAGTAGGTGGCACTGTTCCTATTGCTTACTGTGGAGAGCTGTAGTAAGTGACTTCCCAAAAAGTGCATTAGAAAAAAATCCCTTTGAATATTGGTTTTGCAGTTGCTAACAGTTTATGCTTACAGTTCAAAGCGAGGTCAAAGTTAAAGTTAACAGAATTGTGCCCCATAATGGTGTTTAATCCTTTGAGTGCCAGAGGGATATATAACGCATTGCAATGAAATGTATTGGATACCCCTCTGGCACTCAAAGGGTAAAATAAGAAATACCTCTCAATTAATTTAACAGAAGGAATGGTACTGTATTTATTCAAAGGAAGCATGGGATACTAGTGGACTGCCACAGGCATCATTGCTAGGGCCTGTAATCTTCAATATCTTCATTAATGACATTACTGGTATTTAAGGCAACCTGTACCTTTTAGCAGATTATACAAAAATCTGCAATAAAGACTTTCCAGGAGGGATATGCTATATACATGAGGATTTAGGAAGATTGGAGGAATGGACAAAGGTATGAGATAAAAAACGTAATGCCGAAAAGGGCAAGATAATGCATTTAGGACACAGAAACCCAGAGGTAGTATAAAGGCTTAACTATACTCTGCTGACAAAAACATCAAGGAAAAGGACTTGGGTGTTATTATTTCAGATGACTTGGAGGTAGGCAAGTGATGCAGTAAAGCACTGGGAAAAGTAATCCAGGTTCTCTGTTGCATGGGACGAAGCATTAGCATCAGGATGAGAGAGGTACTAATGCCACTCTATAAATTGCTGGTAAGACCTCTCCTGGAGTACTGGGTACAGTTTTGGAGACCAAATCTCCAGATGACATTAATCATTTGGAAGCAGTTCAAAGAATAGTCTCAAACTACTTAAAATTTAAGGTTTTGAAGAAACAAGGGAGTGTGGTGATATGAAAAAAAACCCTAAATATATTAAGGGATTTAATATAGTTCAGGAGGGAAGGAATACTAGAGCATGATCAGGGCAGGATGTCCCAATAGGCAGAGTAGGCAATTTCCTTCAGCTCAAAATTTTGAGGGGGTGGTGATTCAGCTGTGCTGGCCACACCCATATTCTCTGTTGTGGGTGTGGCCAGAGCAATTTTGGTGTCCTTGCACCAGTTTTATACCCCATTACAGGCAATTATTTAACCCCATGGGGTCTAGAGCAATCAATGCACTGGAGATCTCTCTAGCAACAAATGGGTTTAAAGCATTTTTTTTTGTGGGGGGTCCTTGCGTGGAGCTAAGGGCAACTACAGTGCCATGCCTAGGGGTGCCTGGGATGTAACTCCAGCCCTGGTCATGATCTAAAGTTGGAGGATGGAAAATTCAGAAGTGATGTGCATAAGTACTACTTTACTGAAAGGGGGGTAGATTCATGGAACAGACTCCCAGCAGAGGTGGTTGGGACAATACTGTCATTGCTTTGCAATGTGCTGGAGACCTGTCTAGTATTCTAGGGGTTAAAATACCCATTTAAATCAATGGAAATAGTTAGTTCTCCCATATAGTGCAAATGGTTTGCCCCAGAAATCCTCCACATTTGTTTTGAACATAAGGCCCTTATTCCTGTAGTTATTGCACGCTGATCTGGCACTCAGTAGTGGATATTACATGCGTTGTTCTTTATCATGATGGGAGAAGCAAATACCCTTTGGAAAGTTGATACCAGACTTAAAGGTGCTCGTTATTAATGGGATAGTAATGGCTTCCTCTTTGGAAGATTAATATTGTAGATATTAAAAAAAATAAATGAATTGATATAAGTCCCATCTCTCAGACATGTATAATTTGAGAGATATAAGCTTCACAGACATCAGTGCTTTAGCTGACAGAAGGAGATTCAGGTCATGCGACCCGACGGCGGCTTTTCAGCAGAGCCGAAACAGCGCTATTTAAAAAGAAATACTTCATTGGAATGGTCTACACAGTGTGCTTGCAAACTAGGCACACTTTGTAGACCTTTTGAATGGATAGATAACGCTATTATGCCTCTGCTGAAGGGCCGTCAGCCGGTCCCGGGACCAAGATCTCCTTCTGTGAGCTAGGTGTCAGTGAAAGGGGCAGGAGGGGAGAACTTTATAAGCGCTGTTTCGGCTCTGCTGAAAAGCCACCGTCGGGTCGTGACCTGATTCATGACCGAAATCTCATTCTGTCAGCTAGAGCACTGACGTCTGTGAAAGGGGCAGGAGGGGAGAACTTTATAAGCTTATATCTCTCAAACTATACATGTTTGAGAGATGTGACTTATACCAATTCATTTTTTTTATATCTACAATATTAATATTCGATAAAGGAAGTCATTACTATTCCTTTACATCGGTATTCTGACCCTTATTTATGTCTTTGTCAATATCTTGACAAAGGCATAAATTATAGCTGAAACACTGATTAAAGCCTTTGAATGCTGTTGAGATATCCATTGTATTGGATTGCAAATGAGTTGGATACGTCTCTTGCACTGGCTATCTCTATTGCGCTCAAACGTTAATAAAAAGCACCTTGAAGCCTACTATTTATAATGCACTCGGTAAGACTAAGAATCATGGCTCTTTTCTTTTGTGTATAAGGCCAAATAACAATAAGCTTGTGCCAAAGTTTAATTTTTTTAGTATAATGTAATAAAATGATTATCTGTCATTACAGCTGTCCTCTACATGGTGGAATATTTATTTATAATTTACAAAAATGTATGATTTTCTCTTTTATTTGTGGAGGAAAATATGTGTTTGTTACATCATGGATGTGGATCCATGCAATTGCTGCTGTGTTTTATTGGTGTTAGCCTATTAACCCCATCGCGACAATGGACTTACCAGGTACGTCACGCAAAAATGTCAGTGACAGAGGACGTACCTGGTAAGTTTAGGAAGTAATTTGCTATAATGCGGAAAAAAAAAAACCCCGTCGTTAAGTGCCGGCCACATGCGCGCGCTGCCGGTCACTAAGGGGTTAAAGGGACACTAATGTCCACTAAACATTTTTTCTTGTTTTGTAGATTGAAAAAAAATATGTTGCACAAATCCGATCTCTCAAACCTTTACAGTTTGAGAGATAATCGCAGTGAAAATTCCCCCCCTTCTCCTGACGTCAGTGCTCTGCTGACAGCTGGACATCCTGGTACTGGGACCAGCCGGAGTAGCGATATTGAAAAATAATTACTTCATTGGAATGGTCTACAAAGTGTGCCTGGTTTGCAAGCACACTTTGTAGACCATTCCAATTAAGTAATTATTTTCCAGTATCACTATTTCAGCTCTGCTGAAGAGCCTCTTCGTGTCGGCTGACACAGATCTCCTTCTGTCAACTTTACAGCTGACATCAGGAGAGGGGGAACTTTGGATGCGAATATCTCTCAAACCATTAAGGTTTGAGAGATGGGATTTGTGCAACATAATTTTTTTTAATGTACAAAACAAGAAAAAATGTTTAGTGGACATTACTGTTCCTTTAAAGGAGAACAGTGTCCTAGGAACAAAAATAATCTTGTTTGTTTAGTAGTTCGACTTACGTGGGCGATTGGGCTTCATTCAACAATCACAAGAAGGACTCTCATAGTAATTGGGATTCCAAAAGCTCATAACCCCTTGAGAACTGGGAGACTGAACACCCCACAGGTCTACAAGGGGTTAATAGAAATGTTGCCTTGGAATATTCTGATGGTGAACTATGTGATGAAGCATCTCCTGCTGGATGAGCACCCTTCAACCAGCTGGTTTGCCAGAACAGCTTGTATGTCCCTGCTTCTCTGCCCAGGAGCTACACAGCTGGGACATTGCTATAGTAGGTACTGGCTGAAGGGGCTCAAGCCTCAGGTCTCATGCTTCAATCTCAAAATCTTGCTGTCAGGCTGGGCATGTTGTAATACTCTGCTGTGTCCCTCAAAGAAATTGAACAAATCAGCTTGGAGACGTATGATGGCCTAGTTAACTTAGATGACTGTGTCACAGCAACGTTGTTGAAAAAACAGGATTCACCTAATAGATACAGATACTTGCAATAAAACTGATAATGGTACTGGAAGATTTTACTTATAAAAAGAGGCCAGCAAAACAGAATTTGTTTACGAACATAAGGCACAATGGCTTGTTCTATGGCTAGTCACCCCTCAGAAACATCACAGTTTACCTGTCTAGTGCCATTACAAATGAGAAATGTTCACATACATAATAGACTGACCCTGCCCAAAAAGGCAGTCCAGTTCCAAAATGATGGCAAGTCCCCTCTGCACGGGAACAGCAGCTAACCCCGGATGTACGTTTTAGCCTTGTTGGGTCTTGTCAGTGAGGTGCAGTTGGATTCCCTAGGCACTGAGAGCAAGTGGCCCACATCTGGATTACCCTTCACTCTTAGGGAGACCCCTTAAGAGTTTTCAAAGATAAATACCAAAATGTGAGAGACTCCGAGAATGAACAAACAGCACAATGGCTTGTTCTGCGGCTAGTCACCACTCAGAAGCATCAAGTTTTAGCTGTCTAGTGCCATTACAGAGGAGAAATTTCCACATACATATTAGACTAATTCCGCCCAAAAGGGTAGTCCCACTGCATGGGAACACCAGCTAACCCCAGATGTACATTTTGTGCCTTGTTGGGCCTCTCCAATGAGGTGCAGATGGATTCCCTAAGCATTGAGAGAGCAAGAGGTCCACATCTGGATTACCCTCACTCTTAGAGATATCCCATACTAGTCTTCAAATACCATAATGTGAGAGGCTCTGAGACCAAACATAAGGTACACTTACTTCTACAGCTAGTTACCACTCAGTAGCATCATATTTTAGCTCTCTAATGCCATTACAGAGGAGAAATTCCCACATACAAATCCCCAGACATACCTTTCGGCCTTGTTGAACCTCGTTGTATCTGGATTCCTTAGGCACTGAGAGAAGGGATCCATGTCTGGATTACCCTTCACTCTTAGGAATTCCGAAATGTGAGATTCTCTGAGAACTGACATAAGGCACATGGCTTATTCTACATTTTGTTCTCTAGTGCTATTATAGAGGAGACATTTCCACATACATATTAGACTAATCCCACCCAAAAGGGCAGTCCAGTTCCAAAATGTTGACAGTTAGTTACAGTGCAGACAGAATGTTGATGCAGATAGATATCTAGCTGCCTTACTTTGTCAAGAAGCAATGTTTTTACCAAATTGGGGCATAATTAGAATTAATAACTCATTAGATGGACACGGGCTGCAGGACTTTTGGGAACCTAGCATTGCTTCTGGCAGGGGAACTGTTTACTATGCAGTCTTGTTACTTTTATTGGGATAACACAATTTGGAACCCCATAGAATCTAGAGATGTCTACAACTGATTCCAGAGCATGTCTAGAATCTAATGATGTAAACGAGCATTAACCCTCCCCCTCAATAAAAATCTTTAATCCAAAGCAGGTACATCCAAACCAAGGCCCTGGCGCATGGTTAATCTTGCCCTTATTGCAATTTGAATGAAATGTAGCTTGTTGCAAAACATAATAACCTTGGACTTATCCTTTGCAAAGAAGCAGACATTTAATGGTCAGTAACTTATTTTAAATAGCAAAATGTCAGGTGTACATAACTACAGTAGTTAACCCAGTTATTGTTATGATCAGACTAGGTGCGGCCAATGTATGCTGCCTTGGTAAAGCTTTGCAGAGTGGGATCAACACAAAGAGAATACAGACTGCTATTAAGATTTATATAAATACAAACACAACAGACAGCAAAAGAGGAAATTCTGCTCAGTAGGCGTCAGTGAGCCAGATACTAGAGTGCGGTGACTGGGAAGCATGGATAGCTAGCGGGGGTTATTCTAAGGATGCCATGCTGTGGCCTAGACCATGTTAGAGGTGCTGGCAGTGAAGCCAGATAGCAGGATGACAACCCTAGACACAGACAGCTACCCAGTGAGTCTGGAATCAGTATGTGTAACCTACCGTCAGTACAGTTGTCTCTGTCATAGTGTAGGAGCAGGAACAGCCAGTTGTAGACTCGAGGGGTCACAAGAGTTGAACCAGACAGGAGGTTGATGAAGTTGAACTCGATAAAAGGGATAGACAGCGTCGAACTCGTCAAGGTGGGCACAGGAGAGCCTCCGGATTGGGAGGAAGAGTAGTTGACAAGCCAGTCTGTTAACATGAGGGCAGAGATGGTACTAGGAATGATACAGGAGAATAATCGGTCAAGCCAAGATCAAAACCAGTCGAGCAAAGCAGTACACAATCAACAGGCAGAAGAAGAGTCAAATAAACAAGCCGAGGTCAAACCAACACAGGATACAGAAGCCAAATCAGGAGACAAGGATGAAGTCGAGGGAAAGTCGGGTCAAATACTAAAATCACAAGAAGAAACAAGAACTCGAGGAACTAGGTCAAAACAGAATTCTTTGATTGCGCGCCAACACAAAGTGATGGTGCTTGATAAAGGCTCTCAAAGAGAGTCATACAACAAGGTGGGGTAAATCATACAGTAAAAACATAATATCTGGCAAGATATTCCAGTAAAACCCAGAAGGACGTGACAGTTATGTATTGCATATAACTGTAAATACAGGCTTTCTTTTTATGTCTTTGATCGGGAGACTCAGGTAACAATGCATCTCTTCAATCAACAATAACCCAGAGAGTTGCCTCGAAACACCTAGGGAATAGGATACCTTCTAAACTGTGTCAAGTAATGTCTAACAACTCTACCAAGAATTAGAAAAGTTACATGTATTTAATACATTAATAAAACATCATTACCCAACAAGGGGCCCTAAATTAAGAAATACACATAGACTAATATACAATATACACTGCAATTCTGGTAAATCTCTAACCCTTAATTAGCATGCAGATATGGGCAGTACATTATTGGATGACCCACCCTGCAGCACAGGACGGCTTTGTGCCTTGTCTCACCCTGACCTGATTATGGCCTATTGTGTCCTTGTGCCTTTGTTCAAGTGATAACATTGTTAATCAATCCTACATGCCAGGCCCACGGAGGTAGGCATGACGCATGCTAGCGGAACCACAGGACATCACACTCTGCTCTCTGTGCATGGTAATGTTATGCAGGCTCATGTACATAGCTGGGAACTCTCCAGATTTGCCCCGGAGACTCCGGTTTTCACACTGCATTACCGGGTCTCCGGGGCAGGGGCTGAGTCTCTGGATGTGGGGAGTTTCTATTGAAACTCCACCCACTTCTGCACTTTTTAGGTCTTTCCTCCTACTCCCTGCAACTTCTCCTCCTTTTCTCAGCCTATTGTTTCCTAGCCAATTTAGCTCCGCCTCCACTCTCGGTTAAGCCCTCCCCCCCCCCCGAATCACATCATTTTTCACCCCCAACAGGTACCAGAGCAAAGTACAAAGTTCCCAGGTATGCTCAGGTACTCTGTCTGTTCAGTTTGAAAAAAACAAAATCAACAATGCTAGCAGCTTTCATTTCCAGCTTCGTGGTGGATATACCATCCGCGACTTTCTCTTCCAGTATTTTGTCACATAGACGCCATAATGTGCAGACCCCAAAAAACATCTCTTTGAACCGCAGGAAAGAACCACAGGAAAGTCAAATTCAAAGATCTACACATTTCCTGTTTTTTGTCTTTTAGATATCTGCTTAGGAAAAGTGAAAGGAAACATGTTTTAGCACGCCAACCCAAATGTGCACTGATAAGATAAGAATTAAGGTGTTTATTTTTTTATTTATTTATTTTTCTAACCGAAGAAACCACATTATATTCACATTTGTCACAGTGCTTTATATTAGCCTTTTGGGTGCTAAGAAAGTCCCCGGTGTATTGTGAAGGACATCCAGATCGTTTAGAGGCAATCTATGAAACATGGTAACTCCCTCCCCTCGGAAAAAAAAAGCCAGTAGCATAGCGTTTCTTCTCTTAACCCTTTAAGTACCAAGTAGGCATCTAATGCATTGCATCGCAAAGTGTTGTATACCTCTCTGGCACTCGGATGGTTAAAGGATTTTTTTGAACAGACTGTGTAATTGAACCGATTCAGTATTGCTTGACCTGAGGAAGAGAGTTGATCTTTCAAAAGTTTGCCTTAACCCTTTGAGTGCCAGAGACGGATGCAACGCATTGCAAAGCAATGCGTTGCATACCCCTCTTGCACTCAAAGGGTTGAACTATAAACTGTTAGTCCAAACAAAAATGGTGTCACCAAATACCAAAGTGCTCATACCTTTGTATTACCAAAACTGGACAAATACAGCTTTAATTCTCTTAAATGGACAATGTAACCTAGGACAAAAGTGCAGTAGCATGTTAAAGGGATAGTAATGGTTGCTTTATACAATGTTTAATATTGTAGATATCCTATATAATAATTCACTAAATGTATGTTTGTCAGCAGCTGTCATGAGCAGTACAGATGGTTGCGTGCGCTGCAGTCATGCGCAGTACAGACTGCCAACACTGCGACTGATAATGGAGCGGGGCACTCCGAATTCATACCGTAGGAGCACAGGGAGGACAACAGTCTGAATTCAGAGCGCCCCTCTTTGTATCAGCCGTGGTGCAGGCAGTCTCTACTGTGCATTACTGCATCGCGGCCATTGCTAGGGGGCACTGTCCCCCGTGTACACGGGCTCTTAAACTAGTTAAAAAATAAATGAATTGATATAAGTCCGGTCTCTCAAACATGTACAGTTTGATAGATATCAGCTTCTAAATTCCCCCTGACTCCCCTTTCACAGACGTCAGAGCTCCAGCTGACAGATTGAGATTCTGGTCATTTGAATGGACAGTGGCTCTTAAGCAGAGCCAAAATAGCGCTATGTAGATAGAAATACTTTATTGGAATGGTCTACAAAGTGTGCTCACACTTTGTAGACCGTTCCAATTAAGTATTTCTTTCTACACAGCGCTTTTTCGGCTCTGCTGATGAGCTGTCAGCCGGTCAAATGACCAGAATCTCATGCTGTCAGCTAGAGCTTTGACGTCTGTGAAAGGGGAGTCAGGGAGAACTCTAGAAGCTGATATCTATCAAACTGTACATGTTTGAGAGACCGGACTTATATCAATTCATTTATTTTTTAAAGGGATAGTAATACTTAAAATGTAAAAAAAAATATGTTGTAGAGTTTATCCCCCTGAGTAAAACAAAGGTACTCCCACTGCTGAAAGATGTTTCATTCAAAAGTTATTAATTTTCAAAGTTTAATTTTTTAGGTGCAATATCACAGTGGCCTGAAATTGTACACTGGCGCTGTTGCTACACGATCCTATGGACAGCTCTGGTCAGTTGACCATAAATCTCCATAGGATGGTGTAGCAACAGCGCCACTGTACAATTTCAGGCCACTGTGATATTGCACCTAAAAAATTCAACTTTGAAAATTAATAACTTTTGAAAGAAACACCGTTCAACAGTGGGAGTGCTCTTGTTTTACTCAGGGGGATAAACTCTACAACATATTTTTTTTTACATTTTAAGTATTACTATCCCTTTAACTAGTTGAACAGCCCATTACACGGGCCACAGTGCCACTGCCACATGGCAGCGGGGCAGTCACGCGCAGTGGAGACTGTCCGCACCGCGGCTGATACAGAGCTGGGCACTTCTTCCTTCGGAGCGCCCAGCTCTGTATCAGCCGCGGAGCGGGCAGTCTCTACTGCGCATGACTGCAGCACGCGCAGCAGTGTCTACTGCGCATGTCGCGGCGTTACACACGATTTAGCGAATTATTATATAGGATATCTACAATATTAAACATTGTTAAAAGCAACCATTACTATCCCTTTAAAGAAAGCAAATGAAGTAGTTCTGTGTTTTTAATTTTGTCCTCTCATCTTTATTCACATATAAATAGAAATAAATAGGAATGAGAGGAGAGCAGCTGTATTTTCCAGACCCAGAGAAATTTAGAAAAGTTGAAAATATAAAAAACAAAAGAAAGTACATTTTTCGGTATGTGTGACCCCTTATGTATGTCAGGGATAAACTCTCCACTGCTGTTTTATTCATGTATGTTTTCCTAGGAGACAGTTCACCTTGAAGAAGTCAAGCATTGACTGGGTTTATAGGGCTCACCATGTTACCAAACAAGTGGGATGGTAGGGTATGGGGACATTTTGTTTAGGCACCTTCTTCAGTAATCGTATTGAAGGAGAAAGGAGGGTGGATCTGCCCATGTGCTTGACCACAGGATAAATGGCCCATCCTTCCCTCCAACGATCAGTGACAATGACCATCATATGTGGGAACTGCCTAGATTTGACCCAGAGACTCTTTTTTTTAAACTTAATTATTGGGTCTCTGAGGACAGAGGCTGATTATTAGGACTCAGTGATTCCCTTGAAACTCTGCCTACTTCTATGCCGCCACTCTTCTCCCACTTTAAGGGTAAACCCCACCTCCTCTCCTCCCAGTCGCACCCACTTCATGATACAAATTACATCATTTGGACAATCACACACTCAGACCTCAGTGGACCTCTGGCTTGGTACAAGACGATTGCATGATGACCGATGGTGCCTGCACCAGCCGCACCACGGGGGACTAATTAGTATTTAGGGCTTGATCTCATTAAAGTCTTAATGATAGTGGAGTGTGTGCCTCAGCATACATCAAATTGTTTGCACACATTGGGGTGTTGACACATGATTTTTAATCTTTTGAATGTTGCACATCACCCTGGCACTCAAAGGTTAAGTTAAAAAAATTAGCTGCATTGACTTACTGAGGCTAATTACCTAAATAGACCTGGAACAATTCTGGAGCAGACCGATTAACACTTTGAGTGCCAGAGAGGTAGGTAACGCAAGCAGTTGCACGCAGGATGAAATTATGTGTCAATTAAAGGGATAGTAATGTATACAGATAAATTAAGTTTCAAGTATACATTATAGTTTAGTTTTTTAACAATGCAGAGTATTATTATAATGCTGTAAATGGTCTAGTTCATGTGAAATTATATTATAAAGTGTCCCCACCTTCCACTTTTACCTATGTGACGTTGCCTCTCCTCATAGCAGCAAGCCGGTGTGGATGGGGAGTGTAGGGTGACCACATTTCAATTCTTCCAGTCAGGGACACTTTGGGGAGAAAAGCGCACCACAGAATTCTAAACACTAGAGGGAGAACTGTCCATTGACTGCGGTATCAGAAATAGATTCATGTGGTGGGCGACAAGAACATATACATCAAGCCCACAGCCTTAAAGAAGCAGTAAACTTATTTTTAATGAAAACATATTTTATAGAACATTTCCTGCTGAATAAAACAAGGTCACTACCACTGCTGTCAGATGTTTTATTCAAAAATTATAGCAGTTTAAATAATCAGGAAGTGAATTTTCTGTGTTTACTTCCTGATAGTTCTAACTGACAGGAAGTGACATGCGGTTTCTATCACATTCTATGGAGAACTGTATGTCTCTGACTTTCCTGACTTTCCTTTCCATTAGAATCTAACAGGAAATCTATTAGAATTTGACCAATAGAGGACACTGTTATGTAAAAATACATGGGTTTAAACTGTGATAACTCTGGAAATATAAATCTCTCGCCAGTGGGAGTACCCTTAATTTACTCAATAGGAGAATCCATACAATATATATCTTTTCATAACATCGCACAGCAACAAAATTACACTGCAGATCAAGACTGATGCCCAGATCAAGACTCAGTTATCTCTCTAGTGTTTTGAGCTCTCTGGAAGCCATTTTCTTGTAGCCCAGCAGATACATCGCTTCCTGTCACAGTAGGCAATAGGCAGTTCTCCTTCTAGTGTTTGGAGCTCTGTGCTCTGAAGTCCTCAGTCAAGGACTTTGTATTGACCCAGAAGGGGGCTGCCCAGGACAAGGGACACACATTTAAAATTCGGGACTGTCCTGGGCAATCAGGGACATGTGGTTACCCTAGGAGCGTGACGAGGTACAATCTTCTTTACGCATTAGGAAAAACCTGTCCTCTTTCATCAAAGGGGACAGGGTTTTCCTTATACTGAAAGAAAGAAGATTGTCCCTCGCTGCAGTCTTCCTTATAAAAAAGAGAAGGGCAGGCACTGGAAACAATATAACAGAAAACTTAGATCAAGACACATAAATAGGATGGTGCACTCTAAGACGCAATACAATACACTTCTCAAAAACGGCTAACAGCATAAGAGAGGCAGACCCTCAGACAGCGAGTCTTATAGATGAGGCACTCGACCCAAGTAAATATTCATCACAAATAATTAAAATATTTTACTGGTAGAAACATCAAAAAGAAGATGATTCAATTAAAAACAAATAAACCTTTGAGGGCCACTCAAAGGGTTAACATTACCCGGACCTTGTCCCATGTACACCGGCTTTTACACTAGTACTGATATAAAACCCCACAATAAATATCAATCCATCATAATAATCGGAGGGTTAGACAGCAGAAATTCAGTGACAAAGCATTATATGTATATAAATATACCACATACACCCACCCATAAAGTATACACCTAACAATACAATCACTTCAAATATTCAAGAAGGCAGAAGTGAACCAATACTGGAAAAAAAAAGAAAAAAAGATCAAATACTTATCACAAGAAATAAACAGGCTATTCAGAAGCAGAGCCCTCTCAGCCATCCCAACGCATTTCGCCTAAAACAGGCTTCGTCAGGGGATCTCTGCGATCTGTTCAGTCCAATGACCAAATCCAATCTGAGGAGAGGCAGCGTTATGTAGGTAAAATATAAATATAATATAATTTCACATTAACTAGACCAGTTACAGCATTCTAATAACGCTCTGCATTGTTAATAAACTATGATGTATGCTCGAAACTTAAAAGGGATAGTAATGTTTCATAATAAAAGCAGCTCTAATTAATCATCATAGTATTTGGACTTTGGAGAGTGTTATTTCAATTCTGTTATAGTTGTAGTTCAGGAGTAATTCAATGACAAAGTATCCCCTCCCGCCCCTTTTACTGACGTAACACTGCTCAGCCAGAGCCGAAGGGAGGTGCCCAGGTAGACTGCAGAGAGGGACAATCTTCAATTAAGATAAGGGAAAAACCTGAAAAGCTTGTCAAGGGGGGCAGGACTTTCATTGTTTTCATTGAAAGAAGATTGTCCCCTGCTGTTATCTGTCTGGTCTATGGACTGCATTCCACATCTGAGAAGAGATGGCTTACACTAGGTAAAAGGGGCGGGAGGGGAAACTTTGCTTGTGAATATCTCGTAAACCATAAAAGTTTGAGAGATAAGACTTGTATCATTCTTCATGTGTTTTTAATGCCTACAAAATAAAATAAAGTTAAAATGAAGTACTACTATTCCTTTAAAATGGATGTGTCACCTATGTATAACATAGCCTAAATAGTTAGGCTACATATCAAATACTTCTAAAACATTATTCTTTTTTTTCTTTTTAAGTTTTATTTTGTTTAAATTTAACTTAGAAAGTCTGGGCTGCAGCTGCTTCCTCCTGGACTGCTCTGCCTTTGCTCTCCTCCCTCCTCCAATGACGGAGGCTTCTGTCTG
The DNA here is from genome assembly GCA_037306005.1 of Rhinophrynus dorsalis. Classification (NCBI taxonomy): domain Eukaryota; kingdom Metazoa; phylum Chordata; class Amphibia; order Anura; family Rhinophrynidae; genus Rhinophrynus; species Rhinophrynus dorsalis. Next base: position 54,618,438 of record CM074720.1, read on the forward strand.
TAAGCTGGAGCGGTCTCATTGGCAGAGATTGATATCTAGCCAGTGAGACCGCTCCAGCCTTACAGAGAGACACCTCCGTCATCGGAGAAGGGAGGAGAGCAGAAGCAGTGCGACGGACTGTACAGAACAGGTAACCGCAGTCTACGCGGATGTAGCTGCAGTCCAGACTTTCTAAGTTAAATTTACACAAAATTAAACTTTAAAAAAAAAATTAATAACGTTTTAGAAGTATTCGATATGTAGCCTAACTATTTAGGCTATGTTATAAACAGGTGACAAATCCACTTTAATTTATCTGCAAACATTATTATTTCTTTAATGAATCAAACCAACTGCACCAACTAAAAAGTTCCAACATTCCCACTGATTTAAATGGGGCTTATAACTCCTTGCGTGCTAGATAGATGTCCAACGTATTGCGATGCAACCTCTTAATACAGACAGCCTCTCTATCATTCAAGGAGTTAAAGGGATAGTAATGTTTAAATTTAAGTTTATTTAATATTGTAGGCATTAAAAAAATAAGTACAACAATGTAAGTCTTATCTCTCAAATCTTTATGGTTTGAGAGATATTACTGGCTAAAGTTTCCCCCTCCAGGCTGTTTCAGACAAGTCATTTGACCAGCCAGTGGCTCTTCAACAGAGCCGAAATCTCTCTATTTAGAATTAAATACTTAATTTGAATGGTCTACAAAGTGTACCTGTTTTGCAATCACACTTTGTAGACCGTTCCAATTAAGTATTTATTTCTAAATAGCGCGATTTCGGCTCTGCTATGTGAGTTTTATTTCTGTGGAACAATGTAATACACACCACTCATTCTGATCTCCTAAAAAGTGGGACAAAAGGGTAGAAAAGTGGGACAGAGGGATTTGGGTCTCAAAGAGGGAGGTATGCGCCATCTGGTCCCGGGACCGGAATCTCCTGCTGTCAGCTAGATCGCAGACTTATTTGAAACAGCCTGGAGGGGGGAACCATATTCAGTTATATCTCTCAAACCATAAAGGTTCGAGAGATAAGACTTACATTGTTGTACTTATTTTTTTAATGCCTACAATATTAAAAAAAAATTAATTTAAACATTACTATCCCTTTAAAGATTGCATTTAAATTAATGGGATTTCTTTTTATCTGTTCTTTATACATGAGTTGGTTTATATCAGAATTGCTCCATTTATATTTTGTGCATTCGGCTCAAAATATTTAGAATGTTGTGAATTAAATGTTGTTGTTTTATCTGAAACAAATTAAAAATGTTCCAAAATGTCTTCTGTGAATCGTGCAATTGTAGATTTTCAACTAACTGTACTTTAAAAAACCTTGGATGCTAGACAGAGGATTATGACTCATTACGCATGAACTTCAGTAAATGAGGAAAGTGTTAAAGCCACAGAGAGATATTATGTCTGTCCAGGAGAATGATGTGGTTATTGTGCATGAACTAAGGCAGACTCAGGAAGCTTCCACAAAATGACACGGTCCCATGCTGTTTGGCAAATGTGTCTGCAAGCACGTATGGCTGAAAGACCTGAATGTGACCTAACACCGCCTAATAATAACCTCTCACTTACCTTACTATAACAAGAATACCCTAATGGCCCTTATGAATCTTGTCCTTGTGCCTTTGTTCAAGAGATAACATCTTCAATCAGTCATGGATGTCATATTCATAGAGGCGGACATGACATTTGCTGACAGTTTTTTCAGAGTGAAGCACGCATGAGCTTAAAGGGATAGTAATGTTTCACAATAAAAACAACTCTAATTAATCATCATAGTATTTGGACTTCGGAGAGTGTTATTTCAATTCTGTCAGAGTTGTAGTTCAAGAATAATTAAATGACAAAGTATCCCCCTCCTGTCCCTTTTACTGATGTAACACTGTTCAGCCAGAGCAGAAGGGAGGTGCCCAGGTAGACTGCAGAGAGGGACAATCTTCAATTAATATAAGGGAAAAACCTGAAAAACTTGTCAAGGGGGTCAGGGATTTCATTGTTCTCATAGGAAGAAGATTGTCCCCAGCTGTTATCTGTCTGGTCTATGGACTGCATTCCACATCTGAGAAGAGATAGCTTACACTAGGTAAAAGGGGCGGGAGGGGAAACTTTGCTTGTGAATATCTCTCAAAAAAATAAAATAAAGTTAAAACGAAGTATTACTATCCCTTTAAAGGGATAGTAATACTTATAATAAGGTACAGCTCTGAGTCTTCTTTATTCTATTTGTAGTTCAAACGCAGTTAAATCAGAAAGCAAAGGACTATCTTCACTCAGTGAGTATATGGAAAACCCTGCCCCCTTGAGGAAGGACGACAGGAGTTTTCTTTTGCACACTGAAGATTGTCCCTCGCCGCTCTCCATCCGGACCAGACTGAGAGGTAGAGTGACGCAGCGGGTAGTGGTAGGAGGGGGATTGTTTTGGATTCAATTGTGGTTGAACTACAAAACTGTTAGTATTGAAATATACTATATTTCAATAATTATTGAAATATATCGATACGTGCTACAAATAGAATAAAGAAGACACAGAGTTGCACTTTATTATAGTTATTATTATCTCTTTAATTAACACTTTAAGAACCATGAGTTGAGTAGCGCATTTAGAAGGAAAAGTTTACCATGTGCAGAGAGCAGAGTGTGAAGACTTAAAGGGATAGTAATACTTCGTTTTAACTTTATTTTATTTTGTAGGCATTAAAAAAACATGAAGAACGATATTAGTCTTATCTCTCAATCCTTTATGGTTTGAGAGATATTCACAAGCAAAGTTTCCCCATCCCGTCCCTTTTACCTAGTGTAAGCCATCTCTTCTCAGATGTGGAATCCAGTCCATAGACCAGACAGATAACAGAAGGGGACAATCTACTTCCTATGAGAACAATGAAAGCCCTGCCCCCCTTGACAAGTTTTTCAGCTTTATCCCTTATCTTAATTGAAGATTGTCCCTCTCTACAATCTACCTGGGCACCTCTCTTCTGATCTGGCTGAACAGTGTGACATCAGTAAAAGGGGTGGGAGGGGGACACTTTGTCACTGAATTACTCCTGAATTACAACAGAACTGAAATAACTCTCTCCAAAGTCCAAATACTATGATGATTAATTAGAGCTGCTTTTATTATGAAACATTACTATCCCTTTAAATCACTCTTGACTGTTGGATTATGCTAATTGGAGAATCCCAGCATGGATCAGATGGTGCTTGGGTGCATGAACTCTGGCAACATAAGCAGCTACTGAAACTTCAGTTCATGTGGCAATGTGTCATATTAAAGGGATAGTAATACTTTAAATGTAAAAAAATGTATGTTGTAGGGTTTATCCCCCTGAGTAAAACAAGGGCACTCCCACTGCTGAGAGGTGTTTCATTCAAAAGTTATTAATTTTCAAAGTTGAATTTTTTAGGTGCAATATCTCTGTGGCCTGAAATTGTACAGTGGCGCTGTTGCTACACCATCCTATGGAAATTTATGGTCAACTGACCAGAGCTGTCCATAGGATCGTGTAGCAACAGCGCCACCGTACAATTTCAGGCCACTGTGATATTGCACCTAAAAAATTCAACTTTGAAAATTAATAACTTTTGAATGAAACACCTTTCAGCAGTGGGAGTGCCCTTGTTTTACTCAGGGGGATAAACCCTACAACATATTTTTTTTTACATTTTAAGAATTACTATCCCTTTAACATACAAGCACACCTACAAGAACACTACAATATGCAAATGAGCTTTTGTTGAAGTAGGCAATGCAAAATCATAAACAGAGGCGTAACTAGAAGCCTCCGGGCCCTGGTACAAGAAGTGACACAGGCCCCCACCACCACATTGGCCCCTCTGACCACATTGACCCCCTCCACAATGCCACCATCTCCTACCTGGAGCTGCCGCGCGGTCCTCTTAGTAATGCAAAGCACTGGGAGATGATGTCATTACTCTACATTACTAGAGCGCCGACGGGAGATTGCAGGCACCAGGCGGGGGGGTTCCCAGGGGGAGGCCGGGCACCTGGAGTGCACTGGCTCAATCGCAGGTGCGACCCCTGCAACCCCTATAGTTACGCCACTGATCATAAACCTGGTGAAAGCATGACAAAAGCATGTTGATGTTGGTGTATTTGTGGTTTATTCATACGGACATGATAGTGAAGACATCTTACTTAACAATGTAGACAACCTGGATCCTTATCAAACCATCTGGGGTAACTCTAGGCCAAACCATATGCACCACAGTGGACAAATAAAAATCCTCATTTATTTAAATTGCCTGTTTAACCCCTTGAATGCTACAGGGTCTCAAGGTCATTCCATACAAAGGAACCTTGTATAACTCCTTGGATGCTAGTGATGCAATGTATTGCGACATAATGCACTGCATATGTGTTTGTATCGAGAGAGTTACAATTACATATCAAGTCCTCAGTGTTTTGTTGTCATTTACTTAGACAAAGATCTGTCACAAAAAATGTTGCTTTTTATTTTTATTTCCTTCCAGTGGGTTTAACAAATTGAGTGCCACAGGAGTGTGCAATGCTTGCAGATAAATTCATTGCACACCCCAAATGAATTAAAATGGGTAATTGTTTAACAAAATAACTCTCCTAGGCAGCAGTCCTTTAGATTACAGTCAGGTATGAACCTAGTATCTTGTTGTGGAGTAAAAGGAGCAGCGGAAGTTGACGTGATGATAGACCATTTTCCTGCGCATGCTATACGGGAGGCATTAGGGTCTTACTATCATGGAGGAGTGTGTGCATCAGTGTGGAATAAAGCTATCATCCTCGTACATACACTATAGTGCAGGTGCAGGATTTTAATAACAAATTCTAAGGGCCAAAAATGATCTTCGCTGGCTGGTTTGTACATACCTCCCAACATTTCAAATTGCCAAAGAGGGACACTTGTGTTTTAGGGGGTGTTTCTGGGGGTGTGGCTGGTGGGTGGGGTATTACCAAGAATTTTTAGGCTATTTCATGACCTACTGATACCTCCTTGTGTAACCAAATAAATGACTTATAACAAGATATAAGTATTTTATTTACACAGACTAATGTATAAACACATATACTAAAATTTAAACAAACAGTAATGTGAATTTTATTGCTGTAGATCAATGTGATACACTTATATACACACCATGCAATCCGATCTCCTAAAAAGAGGGACATTAGGGTGGGAAAGAGGGACAGAGGGATTTGGGTCCAAAAGAGCGACTGTCCCTCTTAAAGAGGGACACTTGGGAGGTATGTTTGTATAGTGAAATCAATATCTTACACAACTCAGTGAAGATGTTATGTCTTAAACCAAAGAGCATGACTAAATTCATAAAGGACATTCAGATTTTCTGGTTATAGTAGAGTAAGGATGGTTATTAGTAGGTGTTAAAGTTCCTGAACTGGATTTCATGTTCAACCCTGCGAATGCCAGAGGAGTGTCCAACACATTGCGAAGCAATGCTGTGGACACCCTATGGTACTCAAAGGGTTAAGGAGCTGGACGTGATTCTTTCTGGTGGAAATCCAGGACCCCAAATTATTCCCAGTCCTTCCTAAGAAGACTGCAATGGGTGGAGTCTTGAGTCCTGCAACAAAGCATCATATCCAAGATCTAAGATGAGAGCAACTGCAACAGACAATAGGCTTCAACAGTCTGAACGAGAAAGCATATAGTGCCTGAAAAAAATACAAACAGAATAGGGGGAGATGCACTAAAATGTATGATAAAGAGGACATCACTTCTCCAGTGTGATAAACGCTCCAATTCCATATTATATTATGGAGCCTATGCACTAAGGAAGGGGTGCACAAACCTGTCCTTGGGCCCACCCAACAGTACAGATTTTCAGGATCCATACCTCCTTAGTGTCCCTCTTTAGGAGGGACAGTCCCTCTTTAAGACCCAAATCCCTCTGTCCCTCTCTCCCTCTCTGGTGCCCCTCTTTGTAGGAGATCAGACTGTGAGCAATAAAATTCACATTAATATCTGTTTAAACATCAGTATATGTGTTTACAAATGAGCCTGTGTAAATAAAATACTATGTTCTTGCCTAAACCATTTATTCAGTTACACAAAGAGGGGTTAGTAGGTCATGAAATAACCTAAACATTCTCATTAATGGCCCACGCACCGGCCACACCCCCACTAACAGGGGAGGGCTGGCAACTTGTGGCCCAGGGGGCAAATACATTCAAGTGGCCCATTTCTATTATCGTTCCAGCCCACCCCCTTTTGTTAATTTTAAAATTGACATTAATGTTGTGACGTAAGTCAAGTGATACCACATAGCTTACAGTTGAAATGGTGCTACACTAGTGCGCTACTACAAATCTTACAATTTAAGTAAAGTTTATCTAGTGATACTATAGAGCTTACAAGGGAGATGGTTTGTTACTAGATTAGCTCTATTTGGCTTGTACCTCTGTGGTATCATTTATGTAACACCATTTCAACTGTAAGCTCTGTGGTATCACTAGTGTAGCTCCATTTGGATTGTACCTCTGTGGTATCACTAGTGTAGCTCCATTTACAGCAGCAATCGGGAGATTTAGTGAGGTGCAGTGGCCTACCAGCCCAGACATATGACCAGCCCAGGGGGCAATTGCCCCCCTGCCCCCCAGGCCAGCCCTCCCCTGCCCACTAACAGCACCTAAAGCAAAAGTGTAGTTCTTTGGCCATTCAAACTGTTGGGAGATATGAGGATCCACTCAGTTAAACAGAAGTGAATGTTGGTAACTCAGTCAGAAGCTTCAGAATGACTGAACCTCTGACTGATTCACCTGTGTTCCTGGGAGGAGATCCTGGAACATGCACAGCTGGGAAGTCATGAGGACAGGACTGAGCAGGATGGAGTTTGTATGAGCCATAAAATTACATAGAACAAAAAAAATTAAATCAGCTGCACAGTGTGATAAATAAAAACATTACCACAGATTTACACGGGGCTTTTAACCCTTTGAGTGCCGGAGGGGTTGTGTAACCCCTCTGGCACTCAAAAGGTTAACCCTTGGATGCTAGGAAGGTCACCAACGCATTGCTTTGTAATCCATTGTAGAATTCCCTAGTATTGAAGGGGTTAAAATACCTATTTAAAGTGGAACTTCTACCCAATATAAAGTCGTTCCCCAATAATTAGGTAAATGGCGTCTAGGTTCTTAATAGTGTTATTATCTGCAACAAGTACCACGATCTGAAGTAATCCGGCTTCTTCAGAGACCGGTGGTCAGGCTTGCACGCAGACATCTTGGCTTAGAGGTGTCTGTGCTGTCCGTCCCGGTCTCCTCTAGGAGGCGCTGCATGGAGCCAAAAGGCACCAGAAGAGACTGACTGCGGAGGCACACAGATGGCTCTACAGCAAGAAGCCTGGCCGTCAGTCTCTGAAGATACAGGATTAGTTCAGATGGAGGTACTTGTGTCAGATAATCATAGGCGTGCGCAGCCAATTGCATTAGGGTGTGCACCCAAAAGCACAAACACACATATGCGCGCGCACATGTATATATATATATATATATATATATATATATATATATATATGTGTGTGTGCTAAATAAATGATTAGGTGTAAGTTATCTTTCACACGCACACACATTAAACAATAACATACTCACTCATGCATCACACAGCCGAGTCAGTGCCAGTGCCTGCAGCCTCCTCACCCGCTGTTCGCTCCCTGACACCTTCCCCCAACATAACGAGTGCTGAAAGGAAGTGACATCACTTCCTCTCAGCTCCACAGCGATGGAGGGAAAGCTCATGCAGGCTTTTGCAGCGATTGAGCCTGAGTGCTTGTCCCACCCCCCTTGGTCTCCCCGAGCACAGCAGTCAGCAGCAGATAGCCGTGGCAAGCGGCTAAGGTATAAAGCTGGTGGCACAGCCGCATTAATATGCCGAAATGGCCATTTAACTTCTGAAAAGCTGGTGCACACGTAGGGTGACCACGGGTCCCGGAACGTCCGGGACTGTCCCTTATTTCAGGGCTATGTCCCGCGTCCCGGGTCCCCTTCAACCGGGACAATGAAGTGTCCCGGAATGAAGGCAAGCTGCCCTGGATGTCAGCCTGCAAGCGGTGTGTCACATCATGGACGCCGCTCGCGGCGTCCATGATATGACACACCGCTTGCAGGCTGACATCCAGGGCGGCAATGCAGCTTACCTGGAGGCAAGCGCTCTAGTAATACAGAGCGCTGGGAGATGACATCATCTCCCAGCGCTCTGCATTACTGGCCATACCGCGCGGGAGCTTCAGCTCTGTGCAGGAGGAGGCACAGAGCACATTCTACGCCGCTAGACCACCAGGGACTTAAGGTATGACGGGGCTAGGGTGACCACGTCCCGGAATGGCAGAAGGGAAATGTGGTCACCCTATGCACACGGGGCCGATTAGGGTGTGCCTAGGCACACCCGACACACCCTATGCGCACGCCTATGCAGATAATAAAACTATTAAGAAGCTAGTTGCCATATACCTAATTATTGGGTTGGTGGCGACCTTATATTGGGTGGTAGTTCTTTAAATACATGGGGATTTGGGGATTTCTCTTCGTTGTTGTTTGCCTCCGAATGACTCTACTTTTCTTTTGGACAGAGGGCCCTTAGAGGGATCAAGTTAATCAGACACCGGCCCTTTTATTGAAGCAATCAAACTAAGAAGGAGAAGTGGTCTGTGGCGTGCTGCGGTCAGCAGTATCAAAGCTGACAAATCACAAATAAATAATCGCGTGGACAGTATTAAACCAGATCATTCCCATGTGTGGTTTCACTTGCCTGGGGAGGTCACAAAATATTACAAATCAAAAAACCTGTGACAGTTACATACATTCCCACATTTGCATGTCATCCAAATGAATGAGGCTGGTGTACAATTATTCCGTGATACTGCTTCTTCTTACATCCCAGGCTCCCCAAGGCAAGCCACTTTAGGTGTCCTTAGCCCCACCCATGGCTGCACCCCCACTCCTCACGTGACTCCACCCCCAGTCTCATCCAATGTTTCTTGGCACAGAAAATACATTTGGCCTATAAAAAGCAAGGACAGAAAAAGCTTTAACCCCTTGTTTGCTAGAGAGATCTCCAATGCATTGCTTTTCAACGTGTTGAAGATTTCTCCCATCCAAGGGGGTTAAATAATAGCCTGTAAAGGGGTATACAAACTGGCACAGGGACAATGAGATTGCACTAGCCACACCCACAATTTAGAATGTGGGTGTGGACAGCACAGCTGAGTTGCCCCTCAAAAAGTTACCTACTTTACCTATTGAGAAATCCGGCCCTGGTGGTGAGGCTGTAATGGATAGAGTGACCACATTTCATTTCTGCCATTCAGGGACACTGCAGGGAGAACAGTTCTAAATACTAGAGGGTAAACTGCCCATTGACTGCAGTGACAGAAAACAATGCCTGTGGTGGGCTACAAGAAAATGTACATCACACCCAAAGTCTTTTACTAGTATTACACTAAACAATACTGCACTGCAGCTCTTGTCTGATGTCAGGATCAAGGCTCAGTTCTCTAGTGTTCAGAGCTCTGTCTAGAAGCCATTTTCTTGTAGCCCAGCAGAGGCATCACTTTTTGTCACAGCCCCCCGCCCCCCCCCCCCCCCACACACACACACATCCTACGTTTGTTCGTGGTCAGGCTACTGCTATCAGATAGTCTGACAAACATGCATGTGAAGACCTTGCAATGCGCTGTGTACCCCTCTGGCACTCAAAGGATTAAACCCGCCTCCACTCGGTTAACGTCCAGATGTACACCACTCCAAAAAACAAAAACTGTTGTTTTTGTAGCTTTTAATTTGTGGTAGGCTTTATTGCTTTGAAAAAGCAGCCTTGTGTTGAGAAATGCATAAGCGTGTAAGCCATTACATATATGTTTTAACTTTTTTATTAAAGTTTTATATTTTTCTTCATCTGCACAAGCTGGCGTGTTGTTTTGTGAAGTGGTTTATGTCTGGACGTTACTCAAGTGGAGACAGGGTTAAGGTCTTCACATGCATGTTTGTCAGACTATCTGATAGCAGTAGCCTGACCACGAACGAATGTGAGTACATCTCTTTTTGATATAATATCAGACTTATGTATTATGGGATTGCACAACTGGGCGCTTCCTTTCTTCTTTTTTGGGTTCCATGAATTATTGATACCGCTTGGGAGCAGCCGTTAAAGATCTGCAAGTCAGAGTCTGAAGCTGCGTCTGAGGGCAGCGTTTAACTCCTCAGTTGCCAAATTGCTGGGATAGGTGTAAGCCTTTTTCCAGTCAATATTCTTGTGAGTGCTCACTTTGAAGGGTGCTGGTGGTGGCCATCGATTATTTTACTGATATACACAGGGGTGCTTGTGTTTTTTTGTTCCCCTTTTTCTTCTTCCCCCTAAATATGTCACTTACCCCTCGGGCACTTAAAGAGATAGTAATGTTTCATAATAAAAGCAGCTCTAATTAATCTTCATAGTATTTGGACTTTGGAGAGTGTTATTTCAATTCTGTCAGAGTTGTAGTTCAAGAGTAATTCAATGACAAAGTATCCCCCTCCCGCCCCTTTTACTGATGTAACACTTTTCAGCCAGAGCAGAAGGGAGTTGCCCAGGTAGACTGCAGAGAGGGACAATCTTCAATTAAGATAAGGGAAAAACCTGAAACGCTTGTCAAGGGGGGAAGGGCTTTCATTGTTTTCATTGTAAGAAGATTGTCCCCTGCTGTTATCCGTCTGGTCTTACAACCAGATTCCTCATCTGAGAAGAGATGGCTTACACTAGGTAAAAGGGGCGGGAGGGGAAACTTTGCTTGTGAATATCTCTTAAACCATAAAGAGGGACAGAGGGATTTGGGTCTAAAAGAGGGACTGTCCCTCCTAAAGAGGGACACTTGGGAGGTATGCTACCACTCTGGCACTCCAAGGGTTAAGCCTTTAAATATGCAAATGAGCCTTTGTCAAAGTAATGACTGCAAAATGGCAACCCTGGCTTGGCACAGTGGATTCATGGTCATGATGGTATATTTTGTTGGATTCAAAGGGATGTGATAGCAAATATGCCACCATATCGCCAAACTGTCCCTTCATTGACCCTTATTGCATCTCTCCCCAGAACTTCAAAGTCCGCCCACTTCTTAAGGAGATGTCAGTGGGATCGGTTTGGATTCAATGATTGCTGCAACAGGAATCATGTCTGCCTTCTTAAAATATGTATATTTTCCCTATGATTCAATTGGTTTACCCCACAATCATTCCACTTTATTTGTGCATGCGGCACATTAACCCCTTAAGGACCAGGAAAATCTGAGATCGATTTCACTTAAGGACCAGAGCAATTCTGACCTTTTTGACTATGTCTTTGTTCAACAGTGTTTCCCTCTAAGTACTTTATTTTACCCATGAAAATTATATACCATTTTTTTAGGCACAAATAGGGCTTTCTTTTGATACCATACTTATATGGATAGTCCACCATTTATTTTAGTAAAATTAAAGAAAATGGTAAAAAATTAAAAAAAAAACGCCATTTTTTTTCTCTTGGGATCATTTGGGCACAATGGGTTAAATTTTTATGGACACTACATAAAAGGTATGACCGGTCAGTCATACCTGCAAAATGGGCAGTTTGAAGTGGTCATTGTCCCCCCTCGGTGAAAAACCCCATGTCCCTTTTTCCCACCTTATTTTCCCACTTTTTTTTATGTGCATTGGCGGTGTGTGTATAAATGTATTTCATGGCTCCACAACAATCACACTTCCAGTTTTGGTTATTAACATGTTTTTTATTTAAATAAAATTTTTGTTGAAAAAAAAAATTTTTGTGTCTTTAAAAAAAAAAATAAATGTTAATTTTAGCAGGTCAAAAATGGACCTGCATTTAGCCAGCCTTCAACACAGCAGTGAAGGGGTTAATACCCCCAGCTGCTGCATTTCACTTGTCCACTAGGTGTCTTCTCTCTGCTTCTCTGTCCCTTACTTTGATGTAAGGGACAGACATGGGAGAGAGACACAAGAAGCAGTATATAACACATTACATGACCCGGCAATTGTGAATGTGGCTGAGACTGAATGCTCCGGTCCCGCAGCTCTCAGTCTCAGCCGGGAATTAATGATAGCAGCGTGCACGGAGGCACGCTGCTATCATTTAACCCATGGAGGTCCAGGACCGTCATGGGTCCTTAAGGCAAAACAACCCATGACGGTCCTGGACCATCATGGGTCGTTAAGGGGTTAACTCTGTCTCTACCCCATTGGAGTGAAATAGTAGCTATATGGCAAATTTGAACAAAATATAGTGATAGTTATAATAATTTCTCAGTTCTTAGAATTAAAAAAAAATCTTGCTCAACTACCTTTGAATGCTATTACTTCTCCGTGCATTGGATAACCCATTGGGGCTCACAGAGTTAACACAGGCTTTGTCATTTTGCCCCACAACGGTTAATTTTTGCTGATCGGATTCACATGTTGATTCATGTGAACGGTAGTGATTTAGGTACTATGGAGATCTTAGTGCATTGTGTCTATAGAATAACATAGGAACTGGAGAAGTGATATCACTGGAGAAGTCTTCTCTGCTTTATCACCTCTTTATCATACCTTAGGGCACCTCCGACAATGATTCCTGAGTTGTAATGTATTGTATACCTCTCTGGCTCTCAAAGGGTTAAGCCCTGCTACTCTCATCTCTGGCAGTAGCAACAATGTAGTTTACAGCTCTAATTTCAGAATTTCATAATAATAGCTACATGAAATGTTAGCCTAATAATTTAGTATTAAATTATCAGTACCTACTAACTTTCTGATACACCTGACACGGATGTGAGAGATAAACATTGTGATACACATGACACGGATGTGAGAGATAAACATTCTGATACACATGACACTGATGTGAGAGATAAACATTGTGATACACATGGCACTGATGTGAGAGATAAACATTCTGATACACATGACATGGATGTGAGAGATAAACATTCTGATACACATGTCATGGATGTGAGAGATAAACATTCTGATACACATGACACTGATATGAGAGATAAACATTGTGATATACATGACATTGATGTGAGAGATAAACATTCTGATACACATGACACTGATGTCAGAGATAAACTTTCTGATACATATGACAGATGTGAGAGATAAACATTCTGATACACATGACACTGATGTGAGAGATAAACATTCTGATACACATGTCATGGATGTGAGAGATAAACATTCTGATACACATGACACTGATATGAGAGATAAACATTCTGATACACATGTCATGGATGTGAGAGATAAACATTCTGATACACATGACACTGATATGAGAGATAAACATTCTGATACACATGTCATGGATGTGAGAGATAAACATTCTGATACACATGACACTGATATGAGAGATAAACATTCTGATACACATGTCATGGATGTGAGAGATAAACATTCTGATACACATGACACTGATGTGAGAGGTAAACATTCTGGTACACATGACATGGATGTGAGCGAGGTCCTCAAAGCATGGAGGGGTTAACCCTCTGTGTGCCAGGAAGGTAACGTTGGATACCTCCTTGGCACTCAGAGTGTTAATTTTGGTTGTTAGGGTTCTTGTGTGGAACCAAAATGATTCCACTGCTGAGTCACTAATCGGACTCCAGTGCCATGTGATTAAACTGTGAGCACATATGAAGTGCTACTTTACAGCCTGGGTTCATAATCTACTTTTATTGGTAAATATATACTTTATGCTGTTAAAAATTACATCATTTCCAGGTCCTTTGTGAAGTGATTCAGTTTCAGAAAGTTCAGTGATATTTTTTCTAGTGTCATGATCCAATGACTTTTGTTTAAAAAGCCCCTTGAGTTCTGTGTTATTTCTGCACAGTACCTACATAGTACTGCAAAAAGTTGAAAAACATTTCTCAAGAATTTTTGTGAAAGCAAACTGGAATTTCATTGAGATAATTTTGTTCATAGAGTCAAACGTGGGAATTTGAGTTCTAAACTTTTCTTATTTCAATGGTTTAAGGCAGGTGTACTAAATTGCTGAACATTCATGGGGAATCCTAGGGGGAGATTCACTAAGGGGTGATAAAGAAGTGATAAAGTAGAGATGACTTCTCCAGTTTATCACATCTCAATTCCTATGTTATTCTATGGAGCCTATGTACTAAGATTTCTTCAGCTTTGGAGATCTTAGTGAATAGGCTCTATAGAATAACATAGGAACTGGAGAAGTCATCTCTGCTTTATCACCTCTTTATCACCTCTTTATCACCTCTTAGTGATTCTCCACCCTTGTTAGAGATGTGTTTTAAAGTATTTGTTAGCAGCACCAAGGCATTACATAACATGTATAGTGAGTGACTCTGATTTGGGATTTATGGCGCGATGCAGGAAACGTGCGCAATCGCTATTTCCTGTGTGAAAACCACTAGGGAATCATAGCGAACGGCTGCGTATATTTATTTTTTGTGGGCGTGGCTAAGATTAACAAATCTTAAACAGTGGTTCTCACCCATTTTTTGTTGAAGGCACCCCTAACATGCAATCTAGAACTTTTGGGGCACTCCTACCATTTTATAGGTCATTTATCAAGCACCTAATGGAGAATACAAATCCATAAATATATAGCTCTTTATGCTTCACAAACTGAATAACAAAAACAAAGATTGTGCAAAATCACATCCAGAAATATACAATTATAAACTCAATATTCACATTTTTTCAATTTTTTTTATACAAATGATGGGTCACCTGAAGTGGATATCCAGGCCACACCAAACTGCTACGGCACCTGGTTGAGAATCACTGATCTATATCATCGATCTATTAGAATCTCGACAAGTTCTAGAAGATACTAGACAAGCACACTTGAAACTAAAAAAAGAAAATTGTCAGTCAGAAGTAAATTAACTCAAGTTTGTCAGAGACATCATCAGTAATGAAGAGGTCAGATCTGATCCCATGAAGATATCTGCAATTGAAAACATACAGAGGCCACAAACCAAAAAAGATGTGCAGAGGTTTATGGGCATGGTCAACTACATGGGAAAGTTCATTCTCAACCTGTCTGAGAAGATAGCTCCTCTGAGATGACTACTTGAAATGAAAACTGCATGAGACTGGAATCATGAGCAAGAAACAGGCTGGAAACACTTAAAGAAAGTGCTTACGCATGAACCGGTGTTAAGGTTCTGTGACCCAGTTAAACCCATTGAGATGTCATCTGATGCATCACAAACAGGACTGGGAGCTGTTTTGACTACAAGAACATGATAGCAACTGGAAAACAGTACCTGAAACAAGATATGCTCAGATAGAGAAAGAGCTTCTCAGTATCACTTTTGTATGTGAAAGATTTCATCAATTTGTTTCAGGACAACTTGTAAACGTTGAAACTGATCACAAGCCACGGATAACATTATTCACAAAGTCTCTTAATGACTGTCCTCTGAGGATTCAGAGAATTATGATCAAATTGAAACGCTATACACTAATCGACATACACACCAGGAAAACTTATGACTGACACATTACCCAGAGCACTGGATCAAACAGCTATTCCAAATGAGAAGATAACCGAAGAATTTCAGGGTTATATTGAAATGATTACCTCAGCTACGCCTATCACTGATGCAAAGATGCAGCTGATCTGTCAAGAGACAGAAAAAGATGCTAAATAGAAAAAAAATATCCAAGAGCCCTAATATTAATCTCTTAAAGGGATAGTAATACTTCATTTTATCTTTATTTTATTTTGTAGGCATTAAAAAAACATGAAGAACGATATAAGTGTTATCTCTCAGACCTTTATGCTTTGAAAGATATTCACAAGCAAAGTTTCCCCTCCCGCCCCTTTTACCTAGTGTAAGTCATCTCTTCTCAGATGTGGAACCCAGTCCATAGACCAGACAGATAACAGAAGGGGACAATCTTCTTCCTATGAAAACAATGAAAGCCCTGCCCCCCTTGACAAGTTTTTCAGCTTTTTCCCTTATCTTAATTGAAGATTGTCCCTCTCTGCAGTCTACCTGGGCACCTCCCTTCTGATCTGGCTGAGCAGTGTTACATCAGTAAAAGGAGCGGGAGGGGGATACTTTGTCATTGAATTACTCTGGAACTACAACTCTGACAGAATTGAAATAACACTCTCCAAAGTCCAAATACTATGATGATTAATTAGAGCTGCTTTTATTATGAAACATTACTATCTCTTTAAAGGGATAGTAATACTTAGTTTTAAGTTTATTGAATTTGGTAGGCATAAAAAATATACACAAAGATGTAAGGTTTATCTCTCAAACCTTTATGGTGTGAGAGATATACCTTCCTAAAGTTACCTCATGAGAGGAGTCAGTGCTGTAGCTGACAGTTGCAGAATCCGGTCATTTGACCTGATGGAGGCACTTCAGCAGAGCTGAAATCACACAGTCTCAACATTAATACTTCCTTGGAACAGTCTACAAAGTGTGCCTGGTTAGTACTAATTTATAAAAACATCTAATGAAGTTTAAACAAACATTAATGTCAGTTTTACTGTTGTGGAGCAAAGTAATGCACTTATACACACTACACAATCTTATCCAACAAGAAAGTAGAAACTATGGGGGGAAAAGAGGGACATGGGGATTTTTGCCCCAAAGGGACAGTGCTCACTTAAACTGCCCATTTTGTAGGTATGAATGACTGGTCATACCTTTCATGCAGTTTCCATACAAATGTAACCCACTGCGCACGAATGATCACAAGAGAAAAAATACATTTTTATATTTTTTTTTAGGTTTTTTTTTTACAGTTTTCTCTAACTTTAATAAAATAAATGGTGGGTTATCCATATAAGTGTGGTATCAAAAGAAAGCTCTAACTGTGTGGGTAAAAATGGTATATAATTTATGTGGCTGGAATAAAAGACTTAAAGGGAAAACACTGTTGAAAAAAGACATAGAGAAAAAGGCAGAATTGCTCCGGTCCTTAAGTGCAAACCACCTCAGATTTCCTTGTTCCTAAGGGGTTAACATACGGTGCAGAGTAGTGTTCCAAAAATACAACTTAATAAACACCACTACAGTATGTATTAAGCAGTATATTTAAAGATGAATTGTTAGAACCCCAATCTATCTATTATCTATGTATCTATGTATCTATCTATCTATCTATCTATCTATCTATCTATCTATCTATCTATCTATCGATCCATCTATCTATCTATCTATCTATCTATCTATCTCATATCTATCTATCTATCTATCTATCTATCTATCTATCTCATATCTATCTATCTATCTATCTATCTATCTATCTATTTATCTGTCTGTCTATCTCTCATATCTATCTATCTATCTATCTATCTATCTATCTATCTATCTCATATCTATCTATCTATCTATCTATCTATCTATCTATCTATCTCATATCTATCTATCTATCTATCTATCTATCTATCTATCTATCTATCTCATATCTATATATCTATCTATCTATCTAGCTATCTCATATCTATCTATCTAGCTATCTATCGATCTATCAATCAATAATTATCAAAAAAATTTTAAGCATCACTATCTCTTTAACCCCTTGGACGCTAAAAATGTCCCCAATGCATTGCACAGTAATGCACTGGAAACATCTATTATTCAAGGATTTAATGTTATGAGCAACTTGCAGTTTACCATTGGTTATTTTTGTTAAAAAATGATCACAGGATTGGTACGCTCAGTGACACATTTTTTTGGTAATGTTGGTGT
Organism: Rhinophrynus dorsalis; assembly: GCA_037306005.1. Lineage (NCBI taxonomy): Eukaryota > Metazoa > Chordata > Amphibia > Anura > Rhinophrynidae > Rhinophrynus > Rhinophrynus dorsalis. The sequence continues at coordinate 54,636,154 of CM074720.1, forward strand.
GCTTTGTTTTGAAAGTAGGTTAAAACTAATAGTAAGACACAGAGTACAAGTCCGTCTGTCTGTACGTCATGAGTTGATGGTTGAAATCTGGTTGCACTCACTCAGCCATTTCCCAGAATACTGAGAAGAGCTTGCACTACAGTTGGGGAATTCTGTGAATAAATAATAAAAATTTACGATGACATTAACCCTGATTCAGACTGTGATTCGCAGATACCCATTCACAGGCTTAACAGTGTGTAAGACGTGTATAGACTCAAACACTGACATCTCCTATCTCCAGGCGTCACAGATATCTCTTCAAAGTAAAAAAAGAATATCTACACCCCTACTTCTCTAGAAAAAGTATCAACAATTGATGTCAGTGGAGGAGAGAGGCCACACTATCAAGAACGGTAATCACCACTCAGGTGTACAAGACCCTATATAAAAAAGAACGCAGGCGTCTCCTATCCACAGGCACCACTAGTATGTTCTTAAAGTAACATGACAATACTATAAAACAATGGGACCCTACTGCTGCACTTTCCAAAAGCACCTCAAAAACACTGTATTAATATACTATGCAGATTAGTGTCCCAAAAATAAAACTTAATAAACACCACTACAGCATATATTAAGCAGTATATTTAAAGGTGAATCATTAGAAAATTGTTGCTTTAAGAGTATTTATCCATACGCCGCCTGGAACCCCAAACTATCTATCTATCTATCTATCTATCTATCTATCTATCTATCTATCTATCTGTCATCTATCTATCTCATATCTATCGATCTATCTATCTCTCTCATATCTATCTATCTATCAATCTATCTATCTATCTTATATCTATCTATCTATCTATCTATCTATCTGTCATCTATCTATCTATCTATCTATCTCTCTATCTATCTATCTATCTATCTATCTATCTATCTATCTCCTATCTATCTATCTATCTATCTATCTATCTATCTATCATCTATCTGTTATCTATCTATCTATCTATCTATCTATCTATCTATCTATCTATCTATCTATCATCTATCTATCTGTCATCTATCTATCTCATATCTATCGATCTATCTATCGCTCTCATATCTATCTATCAATCTATCTATCTTATATCTGTCTATCTATCTATCTATCTATCTGTCATCTATCTATCTATCTATCTATCTATCTATCTATCTATCTATCTCATATCTATCTGTCTATCTATCTATCTATCTATCTATCTATCTGTTATCTATCTATCTATCTATCTATCTATCTATCTATCTATCTATCATCTATCTATCTGATTCTCAACTCAGACAAGTTCTAGAAGCTACTAGACAAGCACACTTGAAAATAAACAAAGAAAATTGTCAATTAGGAGTAAATTAACTTAAAGGGATAATAATACTACCAAATTACTAATCCATATTGTAGCTATGCTAAAAAGAAATTTATTGCCCCCAGTGTCATTTCTCAAACCCTTATGGTTTAAGACATAATAGCATGCAAAGTTCCGCCTCCCTCCCCCTTCCCTGAAGTCAGCATTCTAGCCAACTGCAGGGATATCCGGTCTTATGTGCATCAGGTGGCTGTGCAGCAGAGCCGAGGTCGCGTTTTTAAAAAATAATTCTTTCACTGAAACGGTCTTCTATGTGTGCTTGCAAACCATGCACACATAGAAGACCGTTTCAGTGAAAGAATTCTTCTTTATAAACGCGATGTCGGCTCTGCTGCACAGCCACCTGGATGCACATAAAACTGTCGTACGACAGCTTCCTCTGCATTCAGCTAGAACGCTGACTTCAGGGAAAGGGAAGGGAGGGGGGAACGTTGCGCGCTATTATCTCTCAAACCATAATGGTTTGAGAAATGACACTGAGGGCAATACATTTCTTTTTAGCATAGCTACAATATTGGGATTAGTAATTTGGAAGTAATTAGTAATTTGTCAGAGACATCATCAGTAATGAAGGGGTCAGACCTGATCCTAAGAAGATATCTGCAAATGAAAACATACAGAGGCCACAAACCAAAAAAAGGATGTGCAGAGGTTTATGGGCATGGTCAACTACATGGGAAAGTTCATTCACAACCTGTCTGAGAAGATAGCTCCTCTGAGATGACTACTTGAAAAGAAAACTTCATGGGACTGGAATCACGAGCAAGAAACGGCCTGGAAACACTTAGCCGGAGAGATGGCTCAGTTGGTTAAGGCACCAGCTGTAGAATCTACTCAGACCATGAGGTTGCAGGTTCTAGTCCTGGCAAGGTCAGCTCAGCCTTTCACCTTTCTAAGGTAGGTAAAATGAGTCCAGGACATACTTGAAAACAAGAGACAATCTCAATGTATTCTTCCTGGTGAAATACTTTCTCAAAAAAAAAAATCCTCTTAAGGACCAGGAAAATCCAAGGTTGTGTTCACTTAAGGACTGGAGCAAATTTGATTGTCTTTGTTCAACCATATTTTCTCTTTAATTCCTTTTGTACACCCACACAAATCATATACTGTTTTTTTAAGCACAAGTAGGGATTTCTTTGGATACCACAATTATATGAATACCTCATCGTTTAATTTGATTAAAATAGAAAAAAAGAGGGGAAAAAAATCCAACAGAATTTTGTTTACATTTTCCTGTCAGGATTTGCATACTATTAGTTCATTACAAAAAAATACCCCTAAATATATTCATTTGCTTCTCCTGAATATAAGAGTACCCCATATGCCTAGTATTTCAATCCCTTGCCAGAACCAAAAATGTCCCACAAAAGTATATGTTTCTGAAAACTAGACAACATAAGGTCAATAATCAGAAGAATTTTGGAGTTTTTTATATAGCTATTTTTCCAGAAATATTTTCAAACTGTGGAAATATTTTGGTTTTTTTTTCAGTTTTCACACTTGCATTTCAATATTACTGTTGATATCAAGCACAGGATAGTTGAAAATTTAAAAAAATACATTGATTAGTATTCAGCTCCTTCTTCTGAGTATAGCAATACCCCATATGCATAGGTTTCTCAAGGTTTTGGGAAGCTACGGGGCCCAAATTGGAACATGCGCGTTTCCAGTTTCACACTTTGAATTTTCACAGCTTGAATCACTGGTGCCATGTCTCATTTACGGCTGTGTACCAGCGCTCCACCTTAAAATTTCCCACCAAAAGTGTATATTTTTGGAAAGTAGTAGTAAAAAAATCAGCGATTTTCACACTTTGACTTCAATGTTGATGTGAATTTCAAGCACGATAGGTGAAGAGTTTTAAAAATGTATTGTTTAGTGTTCATCTCCTTCTTCTTAGTACGGCAATACCCCATATGCATAGGTTTCTCAAGGTTTGGGGGAGCTACGGGGCTCAAATTGGAACATGCTCATTTCCAGTTTCACACTTTGAATTTTCACAGCTTGCATCACTGGTGCCATGTCTCATTTGGGGCTGTGTACCAGCACTCCACCTTAAAATTTCCCCCCAAAAGTGCATATTTTTGGAAGTTAGACACCCCAGGCTTTCATTTTATGTACGTTTTCACATTTGTTATGCAGCCATTTTACCACCAATGCCTCATAAATCTTGACGTGAGTAAAAAAATCAGCGTTTTTCACACTTTGACTTCAATGTTGATGTGAATTTCAAGCACATGATAGGTGAAGAGTTTTAAAAATGTATTCTTTAGTGTTCAGCTCTTTCTTCTGAGTACGGCAATACCCCACATGCATAGGTTTCTCAAGGTTTGGGGGAGCTACAGGACCCAAATTGGAACATGCGCATTTCCAGGTTCACAGCTTGCGTCACTGGTACCATTTCTCATTTGGCGCTGTGTAACAGTGCTCCACTTTAAGATTTCCCCCAAAAGTGCATATTTTTGGAAAGTAGACACCCCAGGCTTTCATTTTAGGTGTGTTTTCAAATTCTTAATGCAGCCATTTTACCAGCAATCCCTCGTAAATCTTGACATAAGAAAAATAAAACTGCATTTTTCACACTTAGACTTCAGTGTTGATGTGAATTTCAAGCACAGGATAGGTGAAGATTTTATAAACTACATTGATTAGTGTTCAGCTCCTTCTTCTGAGTACGGAAATGCCCCATATGCATAGGTTTATCAGGGTTTGGGGGAGATACTGGGCCCAGTTGGAACATGTGAGTTTCCTTTTACAGACATGCCATTTTTACAGCTGGTGCATTGTCTCATTTTGCACTGTTTGGCAATGCTGCAATGAATTTTACAACCCTGGATTTCATTCTATTCGCACTTTTTCAATTTTTTCGCTGCCACTCTATCAGCAATCCCTCCCAAAACCTGCAGTAAGGCAGTGAAACACCATTTTTTCACAATTATATTTTAGTGTTGCTCTGGATTTCAATCAGATGATATTTGCAGATTTTTTTAAGTGCTTTACATTAGTGGTGAGTTACATAGTCTAAGTATGGCAATGCCCCATATGCATAGGTTTGTCAGGGTTCCCAATAGAGAACGTGTGGGTTTCCATTATCAGAGATGGAAAAAACTTAGGGTGCTCTGCTTCCCATTATATTTTGATAGTGTTAGATCTAAAGAGTAATGTGTTTTGAAAATAAAAAAACAGGATATTTCAGGGGGAAAGTGTCTAAATAATAAAATAAACTTTGCATCACTACTGCATTGTACCTGCATGGTATTACTTGAAGCAGTCACCCATGCAGAGGCCAGGTTTGGAAGGGAAATCAGGACAGTAAGTGGGGGTATCTGTCCGTATTTCCTTGCTGTAGCAAACCCTTCAGCACTTTTGTGGGTTTTTCTTTTGGGGGGTTGGAGGGATTTTATAAATAAAATGTACGACCCCGGTTTTTGGTGGAATTATTTTTGTTGCCCCTTGAAACAAAAATTGGGAAATAAGATGGAGCTGATACTGCAGAAAACTAAGTTTTAGAGTGGGGTTTGCCAATTTGGAAATCAAAAAAGAATTGTATACAGCAGTCTGCATCATGTAAATGGCAACCTTTTTGTACCATGCCCTACATTTTCGCATGGTGAGGTACGGCTGCATGTGTTGATCACACAGATCAACACCCCCCATGTGTTTGCTGTTGTCTCTGATGCAGACTGGCTTTCTTAGTACCCCTCTTCTGCCACGAACAGAGACTGCCACAGTTTTGTCCTCATGCATGGTGAAAAGCATGTAGACATCTTTTCTGTCCTTAAACTTAACTGCCAGCAGCTCTTGTTGGCACAAAACTGAGGACTTCCCGGTTTTTAGTTTTTTCTCTACAAGTTCTTTGGGCATCTCCCTGCAATTGCGCCTGACAGTGCCACAGGCCACCGTGTCAAAATAAAAAAGTGACTTAAATAAAAAGGGGGCTGGTGTAGTAGTTGTCAACATATAAATGATATCCTTTATTTAATAAGGGGTAAATTAGATCCCAAACTATTTTCCCATTTGTTCCCAGAGATTCGGGACAACCAGGAGGGTCAAGTTGGCTGTGCTTGCCTTTGAAAGGGTATAGCCTGTGGCACTTTCGCACAATTTATAAAATTTAATGCCGAATTTGGGTCACTTAGAGGGGATGAATTGCTTGAACCCTAACCTGCCTTTATATTTCATAAGGGATTCATCTATACTTATGTGTTTCTGGGGGGTTTATACTTGGGCAAACTTTTCCTGTAAATGATTTATTAGGGGGCGAATTTTGAACAGTCTGTCTTACTGGGGGTGTTCTTTTGGGAGGCACAGGGAATTCTAGCTAAAGTGCATAAAGCGCAAAATAATTTCTTATCTAGTCCTGGTCATTGTTTTGGCGAATATAGGGGTATCACATATGGGGTGTTTACTCCAGTATGATCTAATGCTTGTTTTTTTTACTATTCCCATTGTCATTGTTAGGACCCAGAATTTCTTAAATTCTAAAAGGTCTGTGGGTTGCCATATTTCTTCCTTGTAAACAAATGCTGATGGGTTGGCGGCAATATATTGGGCTGCAATATAAATTTGTTTGAGATACGATTTCCCCCAAAATTTCGTCCCCCAAAAATAAAAAAAAAAGTAAATCCTGCCACATCCACTTGAATTCCTGTGTTGCCTGTGAATTCAGGAATTTGTGGGCATAAATTGGCTGGTGATACCCATTCATCAGCAGGAGTGGCAGTACTTGTGGCAGGTCTTGGGGCAGTACTTGTGGCAGGTCTTGGGGCAGCTCTTGGGGCATTTCTTAGGGCAGATCTTGGGGCATTTCTTTGGGCAGCTCTTTGGGAAGTTGCAGGGGAAGCTTTTGGGGCATTTGCCAGGGCAGCTCTTGGAGCTGTTGCTGGGGCAGCTCTTGGAGCAGTTGCTGGGGCAGCTCTTGGGGCAGTTGCTGGGGCAGCTCTTGTAGCAGTTGCTGGGGCAGCTCTTGGGGCAGTTGCTGGGGCAGCTCTTAGGGCAGTTGCTGGGGCAGCTCTTGGAGCAGTGTGTTTTTTTCACAGAAGGCCCAGTGTAATCACTACTAGAGCTGCTCTCACTCTCAGAAAACTGAGTGATGTCAAAGTCTGACGCAGTGTCTGTGGCTTCTGAGTCAGACGCCAAAAAGGAATACGCCTCTTCTAAACTATAACGCTGCAGCATTGTACACACCTATTCTAAACTAAATAAATTACTAACTTCTGTACCTAACTATACCTAACTCTCACCCCAAACAGTCACTATTCCTATGATGATTTATTTATTTATTTTTTTCCCCTACACTACTCCTAAACCTAAATCTATCCCTAATCCTTACCCTAACACACGTATTCCCTGAATCTACCCAAACCAACTACCTATCTAAACTAGCTTATAAAATAAAATACATTTTTAAATAAACAAAAGCTGATCTGCAGCAAACTGATCACTGCTAGAGTGATCAGATGGTCAGAAATGTGTTGATCACTGCAACCACAGTGATCAAGGGGTTAATTCTGTTTTTTAAACTGGGTTTTTTTTTTGGCAGGAACGCTGGAACAGGTTCTGGAACACAGCAGAAGATGTCTCTCTGTCTTTCTCCACCTCAGAAGTGTGTAAGATGGAGGGAGGCAGAGAGATGTGACAGGGACAGTATTTGTAAGTACTGTCCCTGTCATTCTGCTTCTACAACATGTGATTCACTAATCTAGGACCGTCCAGGACAGTCATGGGTCCCTAAGGGTATAGCAACCCATGACAGTCCAGGACTGTCATGGGTCCTTAAAGGGTTATAGAAAGTGCTTAAGCATGAACCGGTATTAAGGTTCTAAGACCCAGTTAAACCCATTGAGATGTCATCTGATGCATCACAAACAGGACTGGGAGCTGTTTAGACTACGAGAACATGATGGCAACTGGCAAACAGTACCTGAAACAAGATATGCTCAGATACAGAAAGAAGTTCTCAGTATCATTTTTGTATGTGAGAGATTTCATCAATTTGTTTCAGGACAACTTGTAAACGTTGAAACTGATCACAAGCCACTGATAACATTATTCACAAAGTCTCTTAATGACTGTCCTCTGAGGATTCAGAGAATTATGATCAAATTGAAACACTATACACTAATCGACATACACACCAGGAAAACTTATGACTGACACATTATCCAGAGCAGTGGATCAAACAGCTATTCCAAATGAGAAAATAACCGAAGAATTTCAGGCTTACCGTAAAATCTCGGGTATAATACGCACATTTTTACCCCATTTCACCTTATGTGAAGTGGGGGGTGCGTATTATACACAAGTAAAAAAAAAAAATTAAAGTAAAATATGTCCAGCAACCTCTCTGGAGGCAGCGGGCGGCATCCCTGCGCTCACCGCCCGCTTCCTCTGTGCAGAAATACGTTGTAAAAAAAATGAAATGCCCACCTTGATAACCAGGATTCCCCCTCTGTACTTCTAAGCAGCCGTCAAGCAGAGACAGCGGGCGGCATTCTTGCACTAGCCGCCCGCTTCTTCCTCTCCCCGAACTCCTCTGAGCAGCCCTGTCAGGACCTACTACCATAGGTCTTGACAGGGCTGCTCAGAGGAGTTCGGGGAGAGGAAGAAGCGGGCGGCTAGTACAAGAATGCCGCCCGTTGTCTCTGCTTGACGGCTGCTTAGAAGTACAGAGGGGGAATCCTGGTTATCAAGGTGGGCATTTCATTTTTTTTTACACAGTATTTCTGCACAGAGGAAGCGGGCGGTGAGCGCAGGGATGCCGCCCGCTGCCTCCAGATGGGGGTGCGTATTATACATAGGAACTACACTTTTACCCAAAATCATGGGTATAATTTGCACCTGTGTATTATACACAGGTGCGTATTATACCTGAGATTTTACGGTATATTGAAATGATTACCTCAACTATGCCTATCACTGATGTAAAAGGCAGCTGATCTGTCAACAGACAGAAAAAGATGCTAAATAGAAAATATCTAAGAGCCCTAATATTATTCTCTTAAAGGGATAGTAATACTTAGTTTTAAGTTTATTGAATTTGGTTGAGAGATATACCTTCCTAAAGTTGCCTCGTGATAGGAGTCAGCACTGTAGCTGTCAGCTGCAGAATCCTGTCATTTGACCTGATGGAGGCTCTACAGCAGAGCTGAAATCACGTGATCTCAACATTAATACTTCCTTGGAACGGTCTACAAAGTGTGCCTGGTTAGTACTAATTTATAAAAACATCTAATGACGTTTAAACAAACATTAATGTCAGTTTTACTGTTGTGGAGCAAAGTAATGCACTTATACACACTACACAATCTTATCCAACAAGAAAGTAGAAACTATGGGGGGAAAAGAGGGACATGGGGATTTTTGCCCCAAAGGGACAGTGCCCACTTAAACTGCCCATTTTGTAGGTATGAATGACTGGTCATACCTTTCATGCAGTCTCCATATAAATGTAACCCATTGTGCACAAATGATCACAAGAGAAAAAAATAAAATTTTTTTTTTTTTTTTTTTTAGGATTTTTTACAGTTTTCTCTAACTTTAATAAAATAAATGGTGGGTTATCCATATAAGTGTGGTATCAAAAGAAAGCCCTAACTGTGTGGGTAAAATAGTATTTAATTTATGTGGCTGGAACAAAAGACTTAAAGGGAAACCACTGTTGAACAAAGACATAGACAAAAAGGTCAGAATTGCTCCGGTCCTTAAGTGCAATCCACCTCAGATTTCCTGGTCACTAAGGGGTTAACACACAGTCCCAAAAACTTAATAAACACAACTACAGCATATATTAAGCAACATTTTTAAAGATGAATTGTTAGAAAATTATTGCTTTAAGAGTATTTATCCGTACACTGACTGGAAACCCAATCTATCTATCTATCTATCTATCTATCTATCTATCTATCTATCTATCTATCTATCTCATATCTATCTATCTATCTATCTATCTATCTATCTATCTCATATCTATCTATTTATCTGTCTATCTATCTATCTATCTATCTATATCTGTATCTCATATCTATCTATCTATCTATCTATCTATCTA